>JACEGR010000997.1:0-197875 GCA_014170235.1 Listronotus bonariensis
TATAGAATATATTCTTAATTCACTTCTCCCGCTTGAAAAAGCAATTAAATCCAGACACTTCATAGTAAGTTCCATATAATACAAATGATTTTACAATCTGGTCACCTAAAATAAAAACATACAAATTTCAGGTTTAAATAAGCAAATGTAGGTTTTTCTATAAAATAGAACAAAATATAAAAAACAACATTTAACTTATTAGGATTAACTTAGGACATTGTAGAGTACCTATAAAAATTATAATAGAAAGAGTAAAAGCCATTAAGTAAAAGAAAATATTGCTCCTGTGAAAAGATCATTGGTTTCGGTTAGGTTACGTAAGGATTTTCGAACAATGAACTAGTAAAAGCAAGAAAAGACATGAATACACAAGTTAAGGTACTTGAGAAGTACGTAAGAAACTTGGACAGTATCATATGTATAATTGTAATGATTTAAGGAAAATATTAGTATACTTTTAATGCAAATTTTATTCACAGTTGCTTTTATTCTCCCATTTTAAAAAGTGCACTCATGTTAAAATTAACTTAAATAGCAAGTTATTAATCAGTGTGGCAACAAAATTTATTGTTTAACCCAAATGTTATAAGTTATTTTTATAGGACTTACTTTGTCTGTTATCTGAACATGGTCTTAAGTTTGATCAATCATTTCATGTCTTTCTAGGGTTACCTGCCGTGTCATTTGTAGTTAGTTAGTTGTAGTAACAAATTATGCTGTTTATATGACTGGATCTTTCTACCAGTCTCTGATAAAAGCTAAAAATAACAAAAAATTGGAACCAAAACAATATAAATACCTATAGGGTTATTTGAACATACCTTTTTTGGTACCTTACTTCTTGATAAAGAACACAGTTACTAGGTAATATTCCACATCATGTTCAACATGTTGTTTACAAAGCAAAATATTATTTTAATATTGATAATAAAATAGAAATAATATAATATACTTTTTTAAACTGTAAAGTAAGGTTAAGTGGAATCACATGTTCACTATTTACTTTGGCAATTCTTTGGTGTATTGTGGGTTGTCTCTTTTGCAAATTTCACCTAGTTTCTACCGTTAGATTTACACCATTAGTGGATCAGTTTATTTTAGTTTTAACTTTAGAGTTCAAATCTTAATTGTGTAGCAAGTTTTAATATTTATGTGTTTGAATGAGATAAAAAGTATACTTGACTTTGACAAATGTGTCATATTTTAATGCAGTGTTGTCCGCCAATTTGTGAAGTTGGCTATGCACGAACGAAGAACTTTTGTTTTCATAAGAGCCTAGAGAAAATAAAGAAAAAACTAATAAAACGCAAACAAAAAGGCGCTTATGAACAGTGGAATAGAGCCCTGTAGCTGTAAAGGGTTAAGCAATAACGCAGCCCACAACAAAAATAAAAAAGTTGGTAGTCCGAAGGACTAGATCATGGTATCTTTATGTTAATCCAAAATCGGTTTAACCCCATCAGGTCACGGTCAAAGTCATTTTAGGGGTAAAATCATCAAAATTCATTGATAATAGACCACAAACGTGGTATACTTATGTTTTTAGGGTTGCTTAATCCGGCAGGGTCACCTTTTTCAAGCAGCGATGTTGGTATACTTAGATCTGCGTATAAAAATATAAGTTAAAATAGTACTCTATGTAAAAAGTTATACTATAACATTGTGCTACATAAAGAATAATAAATATACAAATAAAAATATACTTTATGGTTGGGTTGCAACATTGTTAAATTTTGATGCTAAAAAGGTTAGACGCAGCCGCAACATTTTTAACCATATGAATTAAAAATATATATATGTTTAAAGCTAAAACAAAACACAAAACGTAATACTATATTTTAAATTTTTAGTTTACAGGTACTCAATAAAATTACAAAACAATTAGCTTATATTTCACCTGACCAGTGCTGCCAGAACGTGGATAAAGGTCCCCTTTCCCTAGCATCGGGCCCGCATGGCACACCGCGTCACTATTGGTCGTGAAGCATGTCGGCTGGTAGAACAAGGGAAATTATTTCCCTACCAAGCAGCGGAGACTTAACTTAAGTTGGCAGGGAAATAATTTCCCTTCGATCTGCCAACCGACATGCTTCGCGATATCGCGACGCTGTGCGCGATGGGTCCGCGATTTTAGGAAAGGGGTAGGTTGTACTCACGTTCTGACAGCACTGCACCTGACAATAACACAGTCCCAGAGTTTTTTAAATAATTTTAATTTATGCAAAGTTATTTTAGTTTGCTAAACAATAAAATATAAGCAGCTTTATTTTAATACTAAATTACAAACCGAGGTAGAAAGTGTTTCATTAGTGTCTAAAAAAAGATTGTTTTACCGTATACTATTTCATTTACACCAAAACTACTTAAATTTTTCTTTGGACTTTTCTATAGTCAAGAATATGTCAATTTAACAAAATGAATTTTAATTTTTCAAATAATTACGGCACTAGACATTTATCGCGCATATAGGAGTCACAGGGATGTTTAAAATATCAGACAAGATGTCAAGTTGGCAAATTTTTGAATTTTTGTGGTTGCTAGAGTAATTTGTACTTAGTACTTGAAATATCATAATTAGGTACATGGTTCTAAATAAAGAAGAATTACATAATCTTAATAAAATTTTAACATTACAAAGGAGCTTAAAATTACAATCAAAAACATATTTAAAATATTTTAGGCACGTATCCTAAAAAAATGCCAGGACGAAGTATTCTTAAATTCACCTGTTTTCACAAAGCAAATCGATATTTTACTTTGACGGAACAAGGTTTGTTTACTCTTGAAACAGGAAAAATGATGTCCTTAACTGTATCGTGTTTGCCTGCCTTTTGCGAGGGTGTGGTGATAAAGACAACATCATATTTCAACAAGTTTTATATACTACGGGAAAGTAATATTATCATAAATAAATAATACCTTAGCTTTTTGTTTAATAAATATATGAACATATCTTTTGAGAAAAAATGCAATGTCCAAATTGTTAAAAAATTTGTTTTAGTAGAAAAATATTAGCCATATTCCAAATTAACGTATACTTATACAAAATAGAATACAATTCGAGTAAAATTACAAGACTTTTGAATGAACTTACTGTAATTGGTTGTAATTTTGGAAACTATATTTAATAACCCTACACGTACTGAAAGTTTTCCTAACTGCTTTTAAATTTCTAATGAAATGTTGTATTTACAAAAAAATTGTAATTAGATTTACAATACCTCTTTTGTGGTATTACAGAAAAAATTTGGAATTACAAATTAGTATAAAATTATTAAGAAATTACAAATAATTTTATTATTTTAAAACACAAATTTAAAAATAACATTACGTATTTTAATTCTACCTCTACTTATAGTCGTGCTTATTTCTAACATGTATTGTAATTTCTCAAAGTGATAAATAATTCTGGACAGAATAAATTTAAATTTACAATAACTCTTTAAATTTGATTTATAATATTTTTAAAGAAATAACAAAAAATGGTAAAACATATATTGGTGTAAAACTAGTATGAATTTACAAATTATTTTGATATTTTTGTAACACAAATTTGAAAATTGCATTACGTATGCCAATTCTACCAAAAGTCTTAACTTTTCTTACGCGTATTGTAATATAAGCTGTGAGATTGTATCTTACCGTCGAACAACGGGGTTGTTTTTATAAGATACTCAGTTTAATCAATTCTATGAGGTAGGCAAAACGCGTCACACAAGAAGGTCCTGGTAAGATGCAAAGCCGGAATTCTTCTCTTAACTGTCCGTAAAGGGAGATTTCTTTTTACGTTTTGTAATTTTCTTAAACTATCAATTAATTCTAAAGAGCTAATTTACAATTTACAATAACTCTTTGTTGAAGATATGTTCTGTATTGGTTCGGCGAATTTAATAGATGTTATTTATTTGGGTACACGCCAAGTCAAATAAAAAAACGAGAAAATCCATAAAAATTTTAAAAATAAGTAAATAATAAACTAAAAATCGACGTTTTGGTAGCAAGTTTGCACTGTTAGAGATAAAATTGAATTAAAGAATCGGTTGTCTGCAAAGTCGGTTTACTGACGATGCTATTTATTTTAATGATGAAAATACGAATTTTCGACAATATATTATCACTAAACATATATTTAATATCGAAAAATCATTACCTTTATAGCCGCAATTATCGTTGCTATAAACAGTTGACACCACATTCACTTTTCACTGCACTTTATACTTGACGAAAACATGTAAATGTATTATTGTATAGCAGCTGTCCACGCGGACCGCTTCACTTAAGTAGGAGAGAAACAGATGTCGAACGCTTTCGAACGCGGAGGCCGATTGTGCCTCTTTGTCGCTTGTTCCGCGCTCTCGCTTGCACTTTAAGCCCTAAATCAAACGTCTCAGAGCGAGGTAACGCCGCATGAGTCATGAATTATAAGACGTTTTCACGTCAAAATAAAAAAAATAAAAGTTACAAATTTTAAACCCAAATAATAGATAACCTTTAAATTTTCTGTTTTTATTAAAGCTGAAATTTGAAACCTAAATAATGGGTTACTTTAATTTTTTATTTTTATTCAATTTTATTATTACAATGGTAGCAGACTTGCTACTCGAAACGTCGATTTTAAGTTTTTTAGTTAATTATCTTTAATTTATGTTTTTTTTTATTTGACTTGGCGTGTAACCAAATAAATAAATTTTAATTAATTACAATACTTTATTATAAATATTATAATACTTTTTATTAAATAACAATATATCATTTATTGGAAATCAAAAACATTTTTAACAAATTTGTTTAATGACATTATTACTATTTGTGTTGTAATTTAACTAAGTGAATTTCTGACATTCGTTTGGTAAATTGATGTCCATATTTCTAAGACAATAAGAGATATAATTATACGATTGTCACTTTTTCAAATCTTTAATCTTGAGAAGCGGTAAAAATGCTACTAGTTTGCCAATTTAATTAATTGAGTGTTTTGACTTACAACAACACTAATGGCAGACACTTAATTTGAATTACCCAGTATGTTTTATATTATTTAAATGCACTTGAATTTTTAAAGTAGTTAGAAGTGTAATTACTTATAGAACTTAGGAAATATCAGTTAATATGGTATCTACTTTGATTTAAAAATCTTCTGTTAATAATATCGCATTTATTTAGTCCCTAAAAAAATATCCACGAACAAAAAATATTTTGTACACGCAGTGCCGTATTATCCATTAGGCTGACTAGGCTACAGCCTAGGGCGCCATAAAAAAATAGGCGCTTTTTTTTGGTCATCAAATTTTATTTCGGGTGGTGAAGTAAGGCAGCAAGGCGCCTGGCAACAAAATAGGCGCTACGGAAGAAAAGGACCTTTTATTTTTTTTTTGCTCTTCAAAAATTTTTTGCTGGAAAATAGGCGCTCTGGAAATTGTAGCCTAGGGCGCCTCAAACAGTTAATACGGCCCTGTGTACAAGTGCGGTTGAAATCCATGCTTGCAATTAAAATACAAGATACTTAAGTATATAAATTACTTTAAAGTAAAACGAAATTCGCTAGATGGAAAGTTAAGTTAATGGTAAAATCCAAAAACGACTGTTAGACAGTGGCGCGTCAGATGATTTGTGCTTCTATAAAATCAACTAGAATAAAACCACGTCATATTCGACGGGGTTAAGAGCAGTTATTAGCAATTTGAACTAAGCCCCTTTATGCTTTTTAACACGCTTTTATTAACTTGGGTTGTAACTATCTATCTATCCATCTGGCTGCCTATGTAACGGAATCTGTGAGCCTAATTTTAACCAACTTCCAGCTATTCGATTTCTTTGAAACTTTGCACACGTATTAAGGACCCATGACAATGCAATAATCTGCAAACAGTATCCCGTTATCTTGTTTTTGATCGCCAGGAAAAAAATTCCATTATATTATAAAAACAACACCTAGGTTGCCATCTGTTGGCAACATTTCAAACTTTGCTATTAAATGAAGAAGAAATTTTTTAGTGGGTTGCAATATGTTGGCAACGGTCCAAACATTGCCTGGATTGCCATCTGTTGGCAAAATTTCAAACTTTGCTACTTAATGAAGAAGAAATTTTTTAGTGAGTTGTTTAAAACAGGCGGTCATAAAACAGAAATATGTATTACCAACTGACATCTGACAAAATTCACAGTCATTCAGTCATAACATAACCTAAAATTCCTTTAATGTGAAATTAAAGTTGAAAAAATCAGTTAACTAAGCTATTAAAAACAAAGTATACACTTTAATTGAAATACAAGAAGCAAATAAATAATTAACATGGTCCTCCGCAGCCAGAATAATCATTCGTAAGCAAAATAGTTCCTAAATCACATAACCTATAACCAAAAAGGTTCGTAATTGCATATAACTTTTATACCATCTTCCATTTATACTTTCTAAAAGAAGGCCTTTATTGAGTGTTAGGTACCTACTTGTACCGAATGTTAGATTAGGACAAAGACTGGAAATGGAGATTAGCAAACTACATTAAAATATCACTTAAGGTAAGTAAACTAAAGTAAACTCATATTTAGAAAAAAACATTTATGGTAAATTTCTTTTTAGTTTAAAAGGTAATATTTTAAATGATATAACGAACTAAAAAATGAAAAATAATTAATAGTTTAAAAAACTAAAAAACACGCTTTTATATGCAACCGAACTAAAAATTAAAAAATAATTTTTCATTAAAAAAATATTTTCACTTCATAGTAAAAAGCGTGGGGTGCATTTTACTATTTTTTCATAACTTTTCCATCATAGATATTGGCAAATATAATAATTATAACATTTAATATATTAAGCACCCCACGCTTTTACTATGAAGTGAAAATATTTTTTAATGAAAAATTATTTTTTAATTTTTAGTTCGGTTGCATATAAAAGCGTGTTTTTTAGTTTTTTAAACTATTAATTATTTAACTTCCTTAGTGCACTATGACATTTGTTTGTCATATTGTGGCAACGTATTTTTTTGACCAAATACGTCACCGGAGGGATATTGGACACTAATAGTAACTTTAAAAAAATAAATAAAAACTATATTTGGCACCAAATAAAAATACAAATTTACCTACTTATTATTCGTAAGATAAACATCCCACTTTCTTCCCTTAATCTGTGTCGACAATGGGAACACCCAGTATTTTTACAGTCAGGTTTCCACTGCCTGTTTTTCAAAAATGTGTTGTGTTTAAATATTGAATTTGCCGGTATTTGTTTTTGCAGTTCTGCACGGTCGACCTTGTTTATTGTTTTATAATTATTATTGTAACCTAGAAAATAGTTTAATTTGTGGTTTTGAACCTTGAAAACATCACATCTTATTTTTACTTAGAAAAACTGGTTTACATTTTTTCCAATGTTAAGTGACCTTTTTTTTTTTTTCACCCTTTCGGGGTCATCCCACCCAGGTCCGACGACCGCCCCCTAGGTGGTGCATGTTTTTGAAGACTTCTTAGGGCGGCATCAAAGTAAAATTTCTATTTATGGGCATAACTCTGATATTTTTAATTACCATATCCTAAAAAACAGTCGAATAATTTGGTACTACATTAGGCGGTATCTCGGGAAAGTTTTTTTATCCAAAAAGCATTTAATAAAATGATTCTAAACCCACCCTAATACTACACAATAATATCGATTCATGACAAAATAATGACATTATTATGTGTTTTGTTAAAAAAGTCTGTGTTAAATGGCAATATTTAAATTTTATTTTTGTATCTTTAAAGGAAAAAAGTTATAGGGGGCAACTACCTGTGAGAAACATCCGATATTAAAGTACATGTGTTTTACGATAAAGAAGAAATATAAACGCTAACCCTTTTTCATAAAATAAAATATGGAAAAAAGGCCGCCACTGGTGATTAAGTAAGCAGGAAAACCGACTTTTCGTTCAGTATTCTGAAGCCAAACGCAGGATCTGCCCGGAGCTATAAATTGACTCTTTAGGGATTTTATATGATATTCCTGAAACCGTATGGTTGGCTTAGCGTGGCATTTCTTTCATGTGACTGTTTTGTAACCTGTTTGTAAACACGTTGCTTTGCCTTTTTACTTCTTCCAGACCAGTTTTTCTCTTAATAGCAGTTTGTTTATATATCTTTTAACGCCAAATAAGCCGTTAAACTCTTCTAACGAAACACGTTATGTTAAAAAATAATAAATATATTTTTGAAGTAAGATAGAAAGGGGAAGGTTGTTTTTATATTCACCACATATGTATTAACTGGGATCATTCTGACACTCTTTATGTAATAAAGTGGACTCGCGGTAATCGGATAAACATCACGCAGGGCAATGTCGAATTAGAGAGTACTGCCTAAGATCTTTTAAGCCTGGACTTTTTTAGAAAATAGCCCAGTAATCCAAAGAATTAAATGCCGCTATTGCATGCATAAAAGTTAAATTTAAACTAAAGCAATACGCATTGAGCACAGTAGTAGCTGCCGCGTAAAAATTAAAACATGTTCAATCATGCGTTAGTAAAGATTAGCCGACTTTTTAAGTGTAATTAACAGCATACTGAAGTCGAATACTGTAATCAAATACTTGTATTCACATACGAATCTTTAATACTGTATTCTCAACGGTATTCGAATACTCACGATTTGAATACAAAGAGTATTCAAATACCGTTGTACTTCAATACCACAATTGACTGTGTCATGAATACTTTTGATGACCAAATAAAGGTCCTCACCGAAACAGAAAAACGCACAAAATTGTTGTTGCCATTTTCTTTATTTATATAAAAATAGCAGGATTGGAATACCACCATTACAGGATTCAATTACCAGGATTAAAGAATTTAAATAACGAAATATGAATACAAAGCAAGCATCCAAATACTGTAATTTCAAAACGATATTCACAATCTGAAATCCCGAATACTGAGCAAAAAGTATTCAGTCAAACACCTAACACCAAACACGCAGATGTATTAGAATACTATTCGAATACCAGCCAAATGTATTCTAAATAGGATTCAAAATACCGAGTTTTCGAGTACTACTCAACTCTGATAGGCATGTCGGATTACAGAGGGCACCGATCTAAATCGGTGCCTAGACAGAGTTAGGATTATTCTGGGTCCACTCATGAAATTTTTAGAATTTTTGGGCTGTGTTTAAATAAAAGTGTTTGACGTATACAGGGTGTCTTAACTCTATATATATACAAAATACCTTAGCCCCTGTACTAATTACAAAAAAACAAAAGACAAAAAGATTGTTTGTTTGGACACACTTATTTTATTAACAGTATAAGTAATACCAGGTGTCCTAAAAAACATTATTTTTAATAAAATAGGTATGGTAAAACAAACATTTTTTTAATTCTTTAAGCCGCAGTGTTACTCATTTTGAGCCACCTATTTTCATGTTGTTACAAAATATGGCGCTGGATACAAGGGTGAATGCAAGTTCTAAAGAGGATATTTTGAGCTAAAATCGGTTAATAAAAACCGTATGGCGGAGAAGAAGGCGGTTAGGTTCTTTACAATTGTTTCACGTCTTTTAGTGCTTAAAATATAAGTAAAAAAGTTAAAATTATTTTATATATTGCTTTATTTTAGTAAAATAGGCTCTTTAGGTATATATGATATTACTAAAAAGAAAATAATTATATATTTTTACAATATAGGTTGGGCGTTTGGCCGAGCGTGTAATGCGCCAGGTCGTTGAGCGCACAACCAACGTGAGGTGGGTTCGAATTCTGCCGGCGGCCAAGGTCAGTAATTTAGTGGTTAGCTCAACAAGACAAACAAAGTGCAAAGTGGGTCGACGCTAATAGCCAGCAAGGACTAAGGCGCAGGAACACACTTTGCCGTGTCCTGCGCAACCGTAGACATGCGGACCCCACTCAGTTGGTAGGTTCGTTAGTCCCTGACGAGGTCTTAAGTTGTCGAGCATAGGACCGTGGTTCGGAACCCACGTTAAGCTGTAGGTCCCGTCTGGCTGACATTACCCAGACGTAAAATGACAGGGCTCACAATAAGCCAAGCGGCTTTAGTGCATGGGTTATCCCGGTCCTATTCTAAAGTCTATATAATATAAAATGCCTTTATTAGGTAGTACCTTTTTTAGTACCACCGCAGGATTTTTTTTATATTAAAAAATCCTAATATTAACGGACAATAAATTATTTTTTTATTAGTTCATATATATCTGAAAAAGTTTTATAGAGAGCTAGAACATTGGTATGAAATGGAAGAACTTTTACATTATTATATTCATTTTAAGGTATATATTTTAGATATTGAGAAAGAATTACAGCCTGAATATATATCTTATATTACTGGATTCTAAAATACTTAAATAATTTTTTCAGACAGCAACTTCGATGTTGATTTGCCGCTCTCGGAGGTACAATAAATATTTTAAGTACAAAATTCTACGGTTCTAAATTTCTGTAAAATACTAAGAGTCTTCAGTATGATCCAATATTTCTAAACCTACTCCTCCACCTATATTTACAGAAGACTTTTGGTTGTCAGATTTGATAAGGGTTATTTCAAATCCATTTTTTTATATATTTTTCAGCTGTTTATAAAGAAATAATTTATTTGCTTGGTTTTTTATTCCTAAGTTAGAGATTTTGTTTGCTTGTTGCTTGGTCACAAATTATCAGATATATTCCGATAATTTGTGGCTTGGTGGTATAAGAAGTGTACCACCCCAATAAAAGGTAATATGATAAAAAAGAGAGAAAAATATACCAAAAACATTTTATTTATAGTTATATAAATAGTTATAGTGTTAGCTATAAATTTAAAAAATCCACTTCACTAGGATATTTTTCCTTGGTTTTTAGTGCTCCTCAAAGTGTTAAGTTTTTTATGTATCTTGTACACCAATTTTTAACAAAATTATTTCAGAAAATTTAAAACCAAAGTAAATTTTCATTTATCTTCAAAATCAATTAATTAATCAATTTATACTGGTTAAGCAAACAGGTATTGGAATGTCGACCAGTAAAGCAACAAAAAAGGATGTATGTGACTAATCGGATTAGAAATGTTTACATGCAGGTATTTACGTTAGATTGACTCTTTTCTTCTAATTGCCTGTGTGTTGTATTATTAAGCTGATTCTGTATGTACATATAATACGATCCGATCGTGAGAAATTGGTGACAGTTCTAGCTTTTCGTTAGGTTATCATGAATATACGCAAAAATAGATTACATAATAATAAGTTGATTTGTTCTAGTTGCTGCAGACAAATTTTGGATAAAACTATTTTTTGTTTAATTTAGACAAAAATACTGTCTATGTTGGTTTAACAGCCAAACTATCTGCAAAAAGCGCATTGCAGTCAATATGGGTCAAAATATAGTCGGACACCCTGTTTATGTTTATTAGGACATAGCTTTCATTAATAAAATTGAAGAAAAAAAATGGCGATATATTAGTACTTTTAGGTAGAAGAGTAAAAAGAATAATAAATTGCCATTATACAGGGTGTGTCAAAAATGTTAAGGTTATTTTTTAAATTTAAATATAGCCTTAAACAAAATTTGTTAGGCAGTACCGTGCAATACCTTTGTTTGAATACTATATTAAATATAAAATAGTTTTTATCCGGTAAACAGATGGGTGCAGGTCACTTCCTATTTGGAGCTTTGGGCCATATGAATAAAAGTAAGCAAATGCTTTTGCTTATAAGTAAAGGTATTGATCGTAATATAGAAATAAAGAAGGATTTACTTCAAACGTATGAGCATTTGCTTACAAGGGCAGTATTTACTTATAGAAAATTGAAGCTACTGAATAGCAGCCGCACTTTTCTATAAGTAAATACTCGCACTTGTAAGCAAATACTCATTCGTTGGAAGTAAATCTTTCTATTTCTATAATATGATCAATACCTTTACTTATAAGCAAAAGCATTTGCTTCTTTATTCATAGAGCCCGTTTTTGACTATATAAAATCCTTGAATATAAAGTTAATACCATTACCTACTACCAAATGGCAATATTCAAAATATATCCAAATACCTGATTTGGATGCCCATAAGTTTAAAAGTAATAGTTAGATTTACCAAATGTGATATTTTAGGTAAAGCACCCTTTATAATTATTCATAATATTACCATCAAAAGATCTTTAAACAAGCTTTAAAAAACCACATCAACTATCTATCTAACTTTATTAGTTTCGGAAATATAGTCATTCAAAACGGGTATTTCGATAATTTTTGAAGTACCTCCACTTGTAAAAGTATAGACAAAATATTATAAGGTTATAAACTACTCGTAAGAACTTTAGAATAATGTGCCTTAACATCCCCATTTTCCATTTATTTTTTTTCAAGATGGCGTTTAGCAGCCATCTTGAAATTTTCATTTGTCAATTTAACTCAAAAATATAAGTATTTTTGCATTAACTTTATTTCCTAACGTTTTGGTTTTGTAAATTGATTCGTTAAAAAAATAAATGGGGGATGCACTGTATAAAAATCTCAAAACTGGAGTTATGTAAAAGTTCATATAAAATCAATGCCAAATAATCGGCTTTAAAAACTCGGCCCAACCTAGCCATTGGTTTCATTTCTTTTTATGCTTCTACATGCCTGTCTTGCCTCCATATAAAATCATAGGAAGAATTTCAATTTATTTTTGGATTATTCTCGTCAAAAATAAAAAGAAAGTAATGCATTTTAAATTACTTACATTCTTTATAGCATGTCAATCAGAATAAAATTTTGTGGAAATTTCCATGTTATGTGTTAGGAATCTGTCTACCGCGCTTCAAATTCTTTCTGAAAATGTGTATTAAATCCTCCAAAATTAAGTGTTTTTTAACGTATAAAAATTTGCTAGTATAGATACTGCTTTATGCGTTTTAATATCAAAGAAGTGAAAAAGTTTGACATTAAGATTAGGCTTTGTAAAGCTGCATTTAAATTAAAGCGAACACAAGCAAACGAATTCGACCCTATATGCATTCACTCGGTTGTTCGCTACCTACTTGCCACCTGTAATGTAAATCAGTGGCGTAGGCAGGGTTTCGCGACGGGAGGGGCGAACTGTTTTTGGGGCACCTGTATTGGTAAATACAAAGTTTCGTTTTAAGTATCTGCTTAAAAACCTGAGATTTTAATTTTACATGGGGTTTTATTTAACCAAAAGAGGCATTAAGAGATATTTTAATGTTAAAATAACTTTTTTAGATTGAAACCATCATTTTTATTGGAGAAATAGAAAGCTGAGAAGAGTTTACTTACTGAAAGACTTAGAGGAGATCTATCGCTCTTTTATAGATACTTTCACGGCTGCTGCTCCGACGAGTTGTTCGGTATAGTCCCTCCACTTGCATCTCCCAACGATGAGACTCATGGTGCCACACGTATGCATCCCTATAAGGTCCAACTGGACAGGCCCCGAACTTTCTACTTCGTTCGTTCTTTTATTCTCAGAGTCTCTAGAATGTGAAAGCTTCTGCCAGCAAAGGTTTTTCCTTCTCCCTTAAATATTTAAGTTTTTAAGTCCCGTGTTAACAAACTTCTTCTTACCTTGCTTAAGTAACCCCCGGTACGTTAGTATATAGGCTCTCAGCCTTAGTGGATTGTCCAAGAATAAAATAAAACGTATTAATAAGCTAAGGGTCAAGAGTTCTGAAGGTAACATCTGGAGGTTAATTCTTTGGTACAAAATATCTTTCATTTAAAAAGTAAAACTGTAAATTTAAAAATCGTAGAAAATCCACTAGGATATCTTATGTCGTTTTGAAGTTGACCTAAATAATGTTCTTGATAATTATTTTAGGGTTAAATTGACTTCTAGATGTGTATTTGACCCCTAAATGAATTGCTGACGACTTTTGACCCCGGTTTTATAAGTACTATTATTTGTAAATTTCCTTAAAATAAAACTTGTGATTCATAAAGCCTGCAGTATTTTTGCATCGGTTAGCGGTTAAAGCCGTTTTTCTAATAAATACTTAGAAACGACAGATGACAGAATAGGTATTAAAAAAGTTAATTTTATGTTGAAAACATCCATACTGTGAGTGATATATAAATAATATTTTTTTGGTTTTTAAAAATATATAAAAAATTAAATAGATTTTTTTTTTAGAATTATTATCTTGCTGGAAAGGGGGCGTTAAGTCAGAGGGGATGGGGAGAGGACGCGGACCGCTCGTCTTGTGGCTACGCCACTAATGTAAATAAACATTAGCTTTTGTTGATGTTCCAGATCAAAAATCATTTGGGACTTAAATGATAATATACTTATTAGCGTAAGTTTTATTATTAAGTTAAAGCTATGAAAGTTCTTTTTTTTCATAAAATATCAAGATAGAAAGTTAAACCAAGAAAGTAGGAACTAACCAGAATAAAAAATAAATGTTATTCTCTGTCATGGACTTATATAAAAGAAAAACAAGATTATGGGAAATGCTAATTTTTAGTAAAATTAAAAACGAAAACACACTAGTATATATTTATAAAAGAAATAAAGAGAGCTTAATAAAGATAAATAAAAATATACGAGGTGCTCCATACGAAAAAGTAATTTAAAGCACATAAAAACCTAATTACACCCCAGTATTCTACGGAAACGCCCAAATTAACCTTTTTAAAGTTTTTTTATAGCTTTAATATCAAACGAGTTAAAGACAGTTGTAAAAAGTAAAATCTAAAAATCACCAAGTAGCTTCGAGATAGATTGCAATGGCCATGAACTGTTTTCATTACAGTTGTTTTTTTAAAAAGGAAATCGAGAGTTCTGTATTAGAATTTTAATATTCCTCACGGTGTTTGAGACACCTTGTAAAACAATCGAAAATGAAACACCCTGTACATCCAACATACAAATACTTTTTATTTATTTTCTTACAAGTGCTTTTTCAAATGGGCACTTTTTTCCTAATGTTAATTGTAATTGTTTCCCATTTAATAAGATTTTCTGAAAACATGCTGCATAAAGAGAAACCACGTCGCACCCTGTATAAAGTTAAGTGAGACATAATTCCAACCTAATCACTCTTTAAAACTTTTTGGCAATTGCCAAGCAATTTAAGGCATAACTTTGTATGCTTCAAGGTACGAAGCTAAAAAGCTCTGAAATATTTTCTGTGTTTTAATTCGACCTGGAAAAAAGTTACGACGCTATTAAACGTTGGTAGGGAGCGAAAGTTTGCCCAAAACAGAGGCTTTCTTTATGGCAGACGCAATCTCTGGAAATTCCATAAAAGTTTCAGGCGATGTCGGGTCGGCAAACGGGCCAAAACACATGTGGATCACCCGGCGAGCCAGAGTATACGAACTATCATGAAGTGCAATCTTCTAAATAAAGTGTTCGTTCCGCCTAAGTGTTTTTCGCAATAAAGTCTCCCAGGGGCACCAGTGGCCAATGATAGGAGAACCTTTCTCGGGGCCTTTCTACGCGCCATCATTTTGTCTTAACAAATTGGATAAGGGTTATTACCCCTCTACATACATTATACTTTCGCTTGGGCATCTGAATTTACGAATATTACGTTTCAGCTAATGTGCAAAATAGATTCTTAATGTTTTAACTTACTTTAAAAAAGATGATACTTGTTTATACAGAATTGAGGGTATTTATTTGGGTACACACTAAAAACGGATCGTTTTTTCAAAAACAAAATAAAAATAAAACCCCCAAAAAATTAAAACAAGAAGTTAGAAAACTAAAAATCGACGTTTCTGAGGCAAGTCTGCCACCGTTGGCGTTGTCAAGATAATAATTAAATTAAAAAAATAAAAGTAACTATTTTTAAATTTAAAATTTTAAAATTTAGGTGTTAGTTTTAGGATATTCGAAAAAAACGTTTGACATTAAATGTCAAATTTTTTGTTGTGTCATAGTGACATAATGTACATAACTGGTTGCTGGTGTATTTATTATTTATAATACAAAAAGGTAATGAGTTATAGTTCGGGTTGATAGTAACGTCGGGTAAACAAGAATTTTAGGTTGGTTGATTTGTTGTTCTTCCTCCTCTTCCGGGTAGATCCTCGGCTGTCTGGCTGGAAGTAGCGTTTGCGTTGGCGCCCAGCTGTGAACTTGACGTTTAGACCTGTCACCTTGACATTTAGAGCTGTGAAAATGCAAAACTTGGTCATACATTATCGTTTCAAGTTTCATCAAAATGTACCAAACGGTTCAGAAGTTAAAAAAGGGGCGACTGTATAATTAGCAATGGTAAAAATGTCTGGCAATAAAAAAATACATGTTTGATTAACCTATCTATAGACAAGAAACTAAAAATAAGGTTTTCCTAAATGGTTTTAAAACCTTATTATATTATTACCTGTACAGGTAGGATGGGAACTAATAAACGCAACCACTATCGCCAGCCAGACAGCCCGGGGTCTATCCAGAAGAGGAAGGAGAAGAACATATCAAAAAATCGGGTAAAATTATTTTTCGAAATCGTTACTACCTCCTATACTATTAGTTATTTTTAAATTTTCCTAAAGATACAGGATTAAGCAAAGGGAACCATTTATACAAGTTATCCCAACTCTACCTATACAAAAAAACTAGGATAGAAAAGGTATATTTGAAGGTAATAATTTTATTGATAATATTGGTAAACATAAAAGGTGTCTCAAAAACAACATTTTGGAAGAAGAGCATGCTGCTAATATCTCCAAGATCAGCAACAATTAACGTATAGTTTATTTTGATTGTAGAATTTAACAAAGGGTCAAAATTTCCCAAAAATATAGGGCCTTCCATTAGGAGAAAACTACTTGATAACCAAAATTGTATATCTTGTTTACTAATACTGCCGCTAAAATAAGTTTAGCATTTTCAAAGAAATAATATAAATGTTAAGTTTCTTTGTATATCTTGTATACAAGCGCTAAGTTATTTCGTTTATAAATTAAGTTTGGCCACCCTGTTCGTACACTCAAATAATAAATAAATACTTTTGTTCTTATAACTGACAGATAAATATGAAAAAATTAAAGGTGCTGAAATCTAAAGTTATTAAATAGGTATACAGGGTGGCCAGCAAAAACCACAGATTGCTTATGTCAAAATATTAAGATTTAACCAAACATAACTATATACAAAAATTGATAATAAAGCAGATACAGGGGGTCTAAATAAAAAATATATTTAATGAGACTCATTCTATACTGCCGTCCAACAGAAAAACCACCGTATGTGTATATTATAAACCTATTCACACACGGTGGTTTTTCGTTGGACGGCAAAATAGGGGTTCTTTTCCATAAGCTTTTCAGATCTGATATTAATTTTTATGTGCAAGTTGGCTAGCCACACTATTTAAATGTTTCTTAAATGTCTAACTTTTTGTACTGCTTTATGTATCATCTAAGTAAATCAGTCAACTCCCTTATGCTTTCTACACAAAAAAATGATACTTTGTCAAGAATGGTTCCGAGCAACTGTTTTCAAGATATTTGGATTTGAGTGGTTTAGCGCAACCAAAAAGTATATTGGAAAAATACATTAAAATCATTCGTTTACCATGAGGCTGTTATAGTTATGACTTAAACGCTGTTTTTAAATTCGTTTCTTGGTATCTCTAACCACTTAAATTCAAATATCTTTAAAACGGTTGCTCAAAGCCATTCTCACAAGGTAAACCTATTTTATGTAAAAACCATAAAGGAGTTTACTGGTTTACTTACATGGTACATACACTGAAGCACAAAAATGTTGGGTCGTTTTAGAAAAATTTTAATAGTGTCAGGCAGCCCCCTCTGGTTAACACATAGAAGTTAATATCAGATCTAAATAGCTCATGTTGAAAAGTCTCTAGATACCGAGTTTTATTAAAATATTCAAAACGTTTTAAAGATTATCAAAATAAATTAAAATTTTTTTTACTTTAACACCCTGTATCTTCCTTATTATCAACTTTTAGATATAGGTATGTGTGGTTAAATCTTAATATTTTGGCATAAGAAATCTGTGGTTTTTCTGTGTACCATTAATTAGCAGCACCCTGTAGTTATTTGTTTTTTCTTGTTTTTCCTCTAATAATTGCATGCATTTCTTCAGTACAAAAACGATATTATATTTGTAGTAAAATATGCTTTTCAGGCATATGTGTGATTAAAAATCGTAAATATCTTGAAGAACTTACCTTAGATTAACACTAATATTTTTCAAGAGTTAACTAATATACAGGACAATACATTATAATAAGCAAGTAATTAGCACTCGAAGGTAGAATACTATTAATAATATTATTTAGGCACTCTGTATAATTTTCAGTAAAAAAAATAAATGTTAGTGATTTCGCAGTTTATATTTTGACAATGCAACGTAAGATGAAAAGTAAAAATTTTGTATTTGTCATGAATTCTTCAAAAATCCTTAAGTATTTAATAAATAACTTTTATTTTTACTCTAGGGATTGCTAATAAAAGCTTACATAAAAAATCCTAGCATCCACAAATGGTCTATTAGACAGGGTGTTTTATTTAAAAAATAGAAGTTTGATATAAATTTTATATTAAAAGCACCTTGTATAATTTTTCATAATTTAAAATTATCATTTAATATACCCAAATAAATTATGCCCGCCCTTAAAAAAATTTGTAATATTCCAATTTAAACAATTAAAATTCTTAATGATAACACTTCCGTGTCAGCGTTTTCGTAAAACCCTTCCAATTATACCGTTTTACAATTTAAATGACAATTTCTCTAATCTCCATTCCAGTGCAGAATCACGATTTCAAAATTCTGATTGTTATGTAGATATCAAGCAATTTAAATTCAGTATAAATATCCTAATTTAGGTTAATCAGCATTTGAGTATCAAAAAATAGCTTTTCATCTGAGGGCTTAAATTTTAAGCAAATGATTTGTTAGTTTGCTTAGAGGTGTTAAATATCTTTATTTAACCCTCTTCCAATTTATTTTATCGTTGAGGTACGTAAAAAATTACTTATTTTTAGGTTTCTCACTGCTGTCACTCAGCCTCTTGTGTATTTTTGCCTTTAAAATATTTAAATCAGTAAAATCAAAACAAACGGTATATGTCATAAAATCAGCACCTTTCTTTGTATTTATATTATTTTGTTTGTAACTCCTTATTATTTAATAATTGTTCTAAAAAAATAAAATAAAATTTCCCATTTTATGCGTTTAAAATAGTTTCCAAAGGCCTGTTGAAGTCTAAGTACTAGATACATGGATCATGATCTAGTACTTAGACTGAAATCTTCAATGAAAAATAAGAAAAAAACTTTATATTAATCTATGACCTTAAATATTTTTATTATTGAATATCTTTCAAATCTGTCAAAAAAAATTTTTTGTAGTTATTATACTGATTGTCTACGGATAGGGTTATAAATTTTCTAAATGATGTAAATAAAAAAATAAAGGCAGATTACTTTTGGAGAAAAATCAGGTTTTTCAAGGTTTTGCGTACCCTGTATCCAAAATCAATATTTTCTTTTCGTACATCATATTTTTTTACAATCAAAAATGTTTATGAAGGATTTACTTTTTTAAATAAACTAAAATTTTGGTCCATTTGTCTTCTTGTAAACCCCATTCGGTGGACAGTCTGTATATACAGCGTGTCTTCGAAAGTTCCTAAGTCCTGCTCGATAAGAAAATATATTTCCACAAAACTATTTTAGGGTTGGATGTAGAGGGTGGCTTGAAAATGACTTGTTTCCAAATTACAATACAATTTATTTCCTAACCACGATACGAAACTTTAAAGGGTTATTTCTTATATCATTTTATGAAGAAAAGTTCCTATAAACATCTGTCCAGAGATGTTTTTTTTAATATCTTATGCTGCCGCCACACATTGGGCGAAGTTGTGGCCGAACTATTTGTCGAAACATTTGGCAAAGTATTTGTAAGCAAGCGGACTCAAGAAAAGTTGGGCCAATCAAGACAAATGTAGACGAACTACCCGTCCACACAATGGTTGATTGCCAATGTTTCTCGTAGTTGGTCCAATGTCTGGCTTTATAGAAAAAATAAATATAAAAACTACATAAAAGCCAGTTGCGTACAGTGGGCACAACAGTCAATATTATTGAGAGAAAAATGTATGCCACTGGCTTTTTATGTAGTTTTTATATTTTGTTCCTATAAGCGACTAAAAATACAACTTTCTAGTGTGGTGCATTTTTTTGTATCTGACTTGGGATTTAGGATTTTTAAAAACAAACAGACTTTAACAAAAATAATTAACCCTGTATCTTAGAAACGAAGCAACTTCGGACATATGTTTATAGCAACTCTTCTTTGTACAATGATATAACAAATCACCCTTTAAAGTTTCGTGCTGTAGTTAGAAAATACCCTGTATATTAATTTGATTAAAATCTTTTTTAAGCCACTGTACATCTAATATACAATTATTTTTATGGAGATCTATTCTCTCATCAAGCAGGACTTTTTATAAAGAGGCACATTTTTTCGTAAAGGTAATACTTAAAAAGTTTCCTATTTAGTAAGAACTTCCACGCTGTACTTTTTAACCCTCTAGTTTAAAAAGTTTACGGCTCCTGTTGCATTTCTTTGAACGGATCAACTTATGAAAATTAGAACTCTTAGATACAAAATTGATGCATAAATGCAATATTTTATTTAAAATTATTGCAAATAGGGGTTTTATAGCACATCAATTAAAAGCTCCTGACGAGTACTTTATAACCTTACAGAATAGTCATATGTTTACCTAGTAGAAAATGGCGGTATTCTAAAAATTACGTAAAAACTTGATTTGCATGGCCATATTTTGGAAAGTAATAACGTTAGATGTACCTAATGTGGTATTTTTGTGATTTTTTCGTGATACTGGTGATAATATACAGCAGGGGTGGCCAACCGGTCGATCGCGACTATAAGTCGAGTCGATCATAAGGTCAAAAATATAAGGGTAGAAAGGTAGTTACGAGTGATTGTGGTTTTGAAAAAATAGGTGGGGACTTTTTTATGCTCTTCAAAACATTTTTTCGCCGATATATGAAAGATCGCACTGGGTGTTGTCACTAAAAAGTCGATCTTGGGCCTAAACAAGTTGGCCACTCCTGATATACAGTGTAGGACAAGAAGTAAATATTTTATAATGAAGCACCCTGTATATTATATTACCAATAAAAATATATTTAGAAGATACATTTTTTTCTTATAAAGAAAATTATTTAAAATATTTATAATTTAAACATAATTTTTATGTCTAAACTGTAGTTATAATATAGGTGTCCAGTAACCAAACCGACAAACTTTAAGAGGTGATTCTACAATAGAAAATAAGAAAAACTTTATATGAACCTATATCCTATACGTCTTAGTTTTTAAGCTACAGGGTGTTAAAAATTTAAAAAATTATCGTTTGTTTACTATACCTTTTATACCAATTAAGGAATTTTTAAAAAATGTAAAAGACTTCTCCTATGCATTAGAAGACATTTTTTGGCATAAAATAAAATAAATATTTACCAGTGTCGTCTATAAGGGGTTTTAGGGTAAATATTTTTAAGAAAAAAATGGCACGCCACTGCATTTTTCAAAAATACTTATATTTTTTGAGTCTCCATTTAGTTAGGAACAAATTTGATTTCTTAACTTTTTTTATTTAATGTACGGTTTTTGCATAAATAAATAAAAACCATTTCTTGGCGTAGTCAAATCTTTATTTAATTAAAGAATAAATAACAAGGGTTACTTTTTACTGTGGAATTTGATATTGACAATACGAAATGACCATGCCAAAAATTGGTTTTTATTTTTTTGCAAACCCCGTTCATCGAACAAAAAAAGTCAAGATATCAAATTTCTTCTAAACTAAACATGGATTCAAAAAAATATTTTTATTTTAGGAAAATGCAGTGGCGTACTATTTTTTAAAGTATTTACCCTAAACCCCATATGGACGACACTGGTAAAAAATTATTTTTTCTGGTATGTCAAAAATGTCTTTTAATGCATAGAAGATATTTTCTGTTTTTTTTAAATATATTAATTAGTTTAAAGGTTAAAGTAAAAACAATATTTCTAAAATTTATAACCCTGTATCTTAAAAACTAAGACGTTTAGGAAATATATTCATATAAGCTTTTTTTCTTATGTTTTATTGTAGAATCACCCCTTAAAGTTTGTCGGTTGAGTTACTGGACACCCTGTATATAAAATTATTCTAAAAATTAAGTTAGTCTGAAAAATAAAAGTTAATAACAACGTGAATATTAACGTTCAATAATTCTACCCTAAATTCGCATATTTGCTAATATTAAGTCCAATATATGGTTTATTGGACGTTAATAGGCTTACATATCTCAAAAACGTTCCGTGGCAAAGTTAGGCTTTGCGTTGTTTCCAGTCCGGAACGCCCATATCAAAATACACGCTTTAGGTAGTTCACTTTGCATCTAAAATCGAATAGTCGCGGGGTAAAATATCGTTTAATTAGCTCTATAATAATGGAATATGCATGCTGTTTCACAATATTAGGTTGATTCAATTTTAAAGCAAATTGGATGCTTTCAAAGAATATTTCATTATGCACATAACAAATATTTTTACTTAGTATTGTATTTTTAGAGGTTGTTTTATATTCACAATGATTCAGCAATTATTTCTGAAAATTGAGAGAAATTTTAATATTTAAAATAACTGGAAACTAGAACTAAGGAAGGAATAAAATTCTGGGAAAAAACCGTGGCAGCTTTGCAATTTTTTATTGGGTTGGTAAGTCTTGGAAATGATGTGTTATTTATGTATTGTATCAATCTAGTGGTACTATTCAATTTTTACTTGCATCTTAGATATGGCAGTTAACAATGTCTGGTTTTTGAAGAAAATTATATAAAAGTTTCCAACGTAAATAAAAAGTTGTAGACCTTTATATTACCTACAACTTTGCCATATAACTTTTTTTATAGGACCGCATTTCACACGTTAACATTCCCCGCCTCTTCCCCTTCCCGACATAAATCCCGCGTAATTTATTTTTTCTTTAATTATTGTTATATTCTCTACCTTTTTCAATAAGTTTTATAATACTATGTTTTTTTTACTTTTTACCTCTTTTATAGGCTTTAGCACTGGTCTAACTTAAAATAATTTAGAATAGAAAAACCTCAAGAATACTTAGCACGTAATGGTATACCTCTTTCTCCACAAAGTTGTGCCTGATATTCATTCAATAAAAGTGAGCCCTTTGTATTTCCTCTTGAGGTATAAACAAGCTCTATGCGCTTAGTGATGTATAGTATAAAACAGCTGTGGTAAAGGAAGCATTGGATTGTAATAACCGTTTTTTAATGCATTCTACAATTTGCAATTGCTTGTGGTACAATTTTCGCACAATATTTATTAGTGACGATTGCACAAGGGTTTCCTGAATAACTTCATTTTCATTTGCTACAATGTGCAGCAGGCGTCTACTTCACTACAAATAATTGTAGAATTTCATGCAATTGTAATGCAATGCTTTCTTCCACAATTTTTTTTTGTGTGGGTTTATTTTGATTCTGTCTGTGTGGTTGGTTGAAAAAATAAACAAAAGTTATTAAGTTAATTAGTTAAATTAACTTAAAACAGTTTTGTTTTTAAATTTATATTAATATTATAACGAGGTAAAGTTTGTAACATCGTTTGTTTGTTGCCGCTAATCTTCGGAATTATTGAACCGATCATTAAAATTCCTTCACATTCAGAAAGCTACACTACTTAGGAGTGTTATAGGCTATTTTTTTATTCTGATTAAAGAAACAGTTCAGATATTAATGCCCAACGAAGTGGGCACGGTCGGCTATCTTGTATAAACTATATCTTTGTAAGGAATAATCTTCGGAAATACTAAGCCTATTATAAAACTCTTTCACACATAGAAAACCACACCATTTAGGAGTACTTTGGGCTTTATTTTATAATGATTAAACAAAAATTTTAGAGAAAAATAATGACATATGTATGTGTATCAATCTATACCAATATTATAAAAAGATTATGCGTGTGTAAGCACTCAATCCAGTGGGAGAATTATCGCATGTCACGCAGTTTTTTAATATAAAAATGGAAAAGACAAAAGCAACAAACTTACTTATTTTTATTGGTTTTTTCTTCCATATTTATTTATACTAATATTATAAATAAAGAGGTGAAGTTTGTAACTTTAATTGTTTGTTTGTAAGGGCTAATTCTCGGAAATACTGAACCGATTATAAAAATTCTTTCACAAACAGATAGCTACACTATTTAGGAATGCTATAGGTTATATTTTATAATGATTGAACACACAATTCACAGAAAAATATAATTAACAGCCAGCGAAGTTGGCACGGGTCGGCTAGTTATAAATAAAACAATTGATCCTTGCAAAGTTAAAATCGATAATACGTATAAAATTTTATGTGAAAGATGAGGTTTTTTGGTTTTTAGAATCTTAATAAAGTAATTTACCATTTTGCATATTTTAATCGCTTGTTAATTTACAATTAAAGTTTGCAAAGGTAAAGGGTATAATATATTCAAACCACCGTTCTAATAACGTTTCAGCCTAATACCGTTCGCTGTACGCTGTTTACCGGAATACATCAAAAGTTGAACGCATTTCATGCTATTATTCAAAAAGGGATAAAATGTTTATTGAATGCAAATTACTTTCTTAGAAGTTAAATTTCCAATTTTAATGCAAAATAAAAGTTAATAACAGTTTTTGTTTTCGTAGTCTTAAACCTAAGGACATAAAGTTTATGGTGTAATAATTGTTAGGATTAAAAATTATAGGAAAAACGTTGCTGTTAAAGTTTAAAATTATAGTCCCTGGGTCAGTAATAAAATTGACTTTATGATGATAACACTTTTAAAACCTTTTTAGAGGGGTTTCTCTGACGAGTCTACCATGAGTATTCATACGGCTATTTATGGAAGCGGTGCTTTAAACCAGCCTGTCAATATCAAATTTTTCAGGTGGCTGACTGGGCGAACGCGTCCACTTGTTTTTGTCGGAAAGGTTTACCACAATGTTTTACATACAATTTTTACACTGTGCCGAAAATTGAAATAACCATTACGATTTTCGGCACAATGTTCGCTGTACGCTGTTTACCGGAATACATCAAATGTTGAAAGCATTTCATGCTATTATTCAAAAAGGGATAAAATGTTTATTGAATACAAATTACTTTCTTCTTAGGAGTTAAATTTCCAATTTTAATGCAAAATAAAAGTTAATAACAGTTTTTGTTTTCGTAGTCTTAAACCTCAAGACATAAAGTTTATGGTGTAATAATTGTTAGGCTTAAAAATTATAGGAAAAACGTTGCTGTTAAAATTGACAAATAAAACTACTTTCTTACCACTAAATGCTCTTTATTCTATGTCAGGTATTCAAAATTTCAGGGGACATGTTTCGACCATAGAGATGGTCATCATCAGCCCAAAAAGGAAGCGAAGAAGTCCTCAAAAGGGATTAGAAAAAGTTTAACTTTTGAAAGTATAAAAGATAAAAAATGGGGTTCCGTTAATGGAAAAAGCCTACATTTGGTGGTGGTTATTTAGAACAAGACAAAATTGTTTGGGCCCAAACAATGGTTACATTAAGTTTTGATTAAGTTAAAGTTAAGTTAAAATTACATATTCCTAAACTTCCTAACTTAACTTTAACTTAATCAAAACTTAATGTAACCATTGTTTGGGCCCAAACAATTTTGTCTTGTTCAAATAACCACCACCAAATGTAGGCTTTTCCATTAACGCAACCTCATTTTTCATCTTTTATACCTTCAAATGTTAAACTTTTTCTAATTTCTTTGAGGACTTCTTCGCTTCCTTTGGGTTGATGATGACCATCTCTATGGTCGAAACATGTCCCCTGAAATTTGAATACCTGACATAGAATAAAGAGCATTTAGTGGTGAAAGACAGTAGTTTTATTTGTCAATTACATTACAACGCCACAGCATTATGGACTACTTCTCCAAGTTGCTGTTAAAGTTTAAAATTATAGTCCCTGGGCCAGTAATGAAATTGACTTTATGATGATAACACTTTTAAAACCTTTTTAGAGGGGTTTCTCTGACGAGTCTACCATGAGTATTCATACGGCTATTTATGGAAGCGGTGCTTTAAACCAGCCTGTCAATATCAAATTTTTCAGGTGGCTGACTGGGCGAACGCGTCCACTTGTTTTTGTCGGAAAGGTTTACCACAATGTTTTACATACAATTTTTTACACTGTGCCGAAAATTGAAATAACCATTACGATTTTCGGCACAATGTTCGCTGTACGCTGTTTACCGGAATACATCAAAAGTTGAAAGCATTTCATGCTATTATTCAAAAAGGGATAAAATGTTTATTGAATACAAATTACTTTCTTAGAAGTTAAATTTCCAATTTTAATGCAAAATAAAAGTTAATAACAGTTTTTGTTTTCGTAGTCTTAAACCTCAAGACATAAAGTTTATGGTGTAATAATTGTTAGGCTTAAAAATTACAGGAAAAACGTGGCTGTTAATGTTTAAAATTAATGGCAGTTAGGAAATATCAGTGACGGCTTGAAAGAAATAAATCTAGGGTTCCCCTTTAAAGAAAAAAATATAATCGTACAGGGTGGCGTCTTTTCGTGGATCTTTCAGAGTATAGCGAAACTCTAATATAAAAAATAAAAATATATATATTAAAGAGTCGTAGGGATTTACAGGTAGAATTCAGTGGCGTACCTACCGGGTGTCAACGAATATATTAGACAAACCATAACTCCTAGAGTGTTAAGCATATCAAAATTACACTTGGTATAGGTAAATGGTACGAAAAGAGGAGAGTTTTTGCAAATTTCTCTCTATTTGGTTACTTCCGGTTTAACAAAAATGACGCTAATGTTGAAATTTTAAATGGAACCCCTTGTATGTTTTGACATTTTTGGATTTCTTAGACAATTATAAATAGTATTTTGACATTTTTTTAAAGTTTTTACGCCAACATGATTTTGAGAGCTATTTGTAGTTGCATTATTGCTTCTGGCTTCTAGGTGGCTCTAATCCTTTATTTATGCCTTTATTTTTAATTCGATCGCAAATAAATTGGTATGGTTCGATTTGTCAAAAAATCCTTTATGAAAAAAGTGCTTGTCTAAAAGGGTTTCCATATTAAAAATAGTAGTCAGACACGGATCTGTCAATTTGTCACATTGTTTTATTCCTATACTTCCTATTAGTCTCTAAAACTTTGCGATTGTATTTTTCTAACATCACCTAAGGTCACTAGATTAATTTACGCCGAATTACAGTCACCTAGATGCATTTATTAAAAATGGCTTTAAAAAAATCAAGTGGCCTTAAAAACTTTTTAAAATATCAAATTCTTACTCAGAATTGTTTAAGGAATCCAAAGATGTCAAAATATACTGAATGCTCCATTTAAAAATTCAAAATTGGAGCCATTTCCGGTCAAACCGGAAGTATTTGGAAAGTAAAAAATATGCCCAAACTTTCCTTTGCTTATATATGTACCTATACTAAATCTTATTTTAAATTGTCCAACACTCTAAGAGTTACCACCAGGTATATTTTTTCCATTGACTTTTATTATAAAGTTATGACACAAAATGGAACACCCTGTATATTTTATTAGCCATAGAAAGTTCTCCTTAAAAGCCGTATAAAAACTACATTTGATAAAATGATGTATCAAATGTAGTAAAACTTTTATATATGTTTAGTTTTTACTGTTTATAGTTAAATTGAGTAGTTATTAGTACTGCAGTTAGAGAGGATTTTAAAACCTGTAAACAGGGGTCACTGACCTATGGAAATATTTTAAAGAAAATTTATATTTAAATCGTTATTAAGGGTAAAATAATATTGTTTTTTAAGTAATTTTATTTTATTTTATGCAAGTATTGGTTTATTTTATCACATAAAAAATATTATGGCAAAAAGGTGACGTCACAAACATAACCTATATTTTCGGACAAATATAAAAAATTGAGCGCTTCTTATTAAAAAGTTTATATTCGTTGCCTCATTCCATTAAAAAAGGACCATAAACAGGATTTTGCAAACTTTGACGCCGCCTTGAGAAGTCGTAAAAAACAAATATTTTTATTTTTCTATGGCTACCTAAATTAAAATTAAACCGTTTTAGCTTAATTATTGCACGCTAAATTAAAATTTAAAAATTAATTAATTATTAAAATAAAATATACTGGTGGTGTCATTTAAAATTTGAAAGTAGTAGTCATTTCCGGTTTACTAGAAAGTGATACGAAATCGGTGAATACTTTAAACAAATTACAATTACATAAAATATCGATATACCAAATTTTACTTTTTTATCGTAAAAGGTAAAAAAGGTATAAAAGGGAACCACCTATGTGATATACTATTGAAATAAAATAAAATATACCGGTGGTGTCATTATTGAAAAATCATTTCCGGTTTAACAGAAAGTAATAGAAAATAGGCGAATACTTTAACCAATACACAATATTGTAAAATATCGATATACCAAATTTTACTTTTCCATAGTAAAAGGTAAAAAAGGTATAAAAGGGAACCACCTATGAGAAACACCCGGTATCCACTTTTATTTCCATATAGTCAATATTCTAATTTATCACGAAAAATTTTATTAGGTTTCCTCAAATAAATACAATGTCTGATCAGTTTCGCCAGACCTAATTATAAAGCTAGAACGAACACGATTTTTAATAAAATAGTTTTCGGGCAAGCTCGACACTTTAGTGTGTCCAAAACAGGCTTATTGGCAATTTAAGCATCGGTACAGCTGACAATAAGAGCCAATAAAACGAAAAAAGAAACGTGTCCATTACAAAAGTAATGAAAAGTCGGATCTTTCGACCGTGTCTGCAAACTTTTAGTACGCCTATAAAGTCTAAGTTAATTTTAAATTGGAACAATCAGACATGATGCTTAGGACTGAAAATCGTTGCGTTGATGAAATACTTTCTTCTTGGCTCGATTATATAGTGCGTTCTAATTGGAACGAGCTATAGTTAAGACCATATTTATTTCATTCTGGAAGCGATGCCGCCAAGTACACAAAAAATGATAAAGTAAGCAAACCTTTTCGAAAGCACATAGCCTCTGACAGAGCCTGATTACATATTTTTTAGATAAATAAATAAAAACATTGCGAAAATACGTATCACGTACTTAAAAAACATTCTCTTATTTCGTCTCTGGTCTGCTATAAAAACTGCGGCACGTGGCGTAGTCGTCGGGTTGTATATTTTTTGCTGCAATAAATCATTGTTCACAAAAGGGTTTATTTGCTTCATCATTTTTTGTGAACTTGGCGGAATCGCTTTCAGAATGAAATAAATATGGTCTTAACTTTACCCCATACAATTTTGTGGTAATTTTCTAGAAACCTGCGGCAGATTTGGACGAATTTTGGTATACGGGGTTTTTTGGGGCGCTGATCACGAATCTGCATAGTAATTTTTGGCGGAAACGTTTTGTTCTCGAGATATCCATCATCAAAGTAAAAATTTTAACTAATCCTATTTTCACTATATTCCTCCATCTTTTTGCACATAATTCTTAATTTAAAGCTAAAGTGGCGTACAGTATTTAATTTTTACCTTTTAAAAGTAGGGTTTTTATTTATTTTATACCTTTTATTAATGAAATTGCTAAAGTTCACTTTAAAAATGCGGCAACCATGTATACACGCCGCCATAGCCAACTGCGATGTAGATTAATGATTGAAAGTGAAGCTATGCAATTTAATGCAAAAATAATGTAAAATAGTTATTAAAAAATAACGACCGTGGTGGCACTACCGTGTTGTCTAAAAGGTGCTGTGAAATGCATAACTGCATGTTTCAGTGCTTGGACAACGTTGACGGAACAGGAGGAACGATGGGTTAAACATCTAATAACTCGAGACCCACAGTCCTCTAGTATTTAGGAATATGCCTTCGTAGGATGTCAAAGAGATTAAAAAAAAGACGTCTAAATGGGATTAGTTTAAATTTCAACTTTGATAATGCATATCTAAAGAACGAAACGTTTTTGCCAAAAAGTTCTTTCAGATTCGTGATCAGCGCCCCAAAAAACCTCATATACCAAAACTCGTCAAAAACGGAATTGCCGCAGGTTTCTACAAAACACATTATTGTGTCAAAATTTACTTGTTCAGGGTTATCCCCTTCCCTCACCAATACAAACGTAAAGAAGTTTAAATGAAAAAAAGAGTTTATTAATACACTATTTCTCAAATTTTTAAAAGTTTGAAAGTGTCACTTTTTTGACTTTTACTTTCGGTCCACTTTGGCCAAAGTTAACTTTTCTCCCGTGGGCCAATAGTAAAAGTAACCCTTGCAACAGTCGTAAAAATTGACAAGTTTTCCAAATTGACATCTTGTCTGATATTTTAGACATCTCTGTAACACCTTTACTTGCGATAAATGTCAGGTGGTGTTATTATTTGACAAATTAAAAATAATTTTGTTGGGTTAAGACATTTTTAACAAAGACAATTGTAGTTTCACTATAGACACCCAGAACAATGCTAAATTTTTGGTCATCAGCTTGGACGCTCGCTTCGTGGAATTTATGAAGCGGGTATCCATCGAGTACACACGTAAACAGTACGTATAATTTGCCGCTTCATAAATTCAGCCAAGCCAGCGTCTAAACTGATACCAAAAATTAAGCATTGTTCTGAGAGTCTATAGTGAAACTACAATTATTGTCTTTGATAAGACAAATTAGAGCGATACTAAAAAATTATGGTTGAAATTAAAATTTATTTCTGGACAAAAAAAAGAAACAAACAAACAATTTTGTTAAAATTCAAGCCTAAATAACTTTTTGGATTTGGACAAATTTTAATGGTTTTTGGCCAGTTGTAGCTGCTTCCGTCTAGGTTATTATTTAATATGAAGATTGCAAAAACTTTGTAGTGTTATGTGCTATGCAGGGAAGAGCCAAATGATACATTTAGCCCAAATTATCGAAAACCTTGTGGAATAATTTAACGTCACAATTTTTGACTAGTGTTGATTTTAAAGCCCCATCTTTTCTAACCATTTTTTTTATTTATATTGGTATTTTTGGTCTGAAAAAATACATTTTTAATATAACAATAAAGTTTGTGTATTTGTTGTCAAGTTATAATTTTATATCTGTCTTAAAAATTTTTATTTTTGATGATTAAGCATAAATAAAAAATTGGTTTGTTGACGGTAAATTATTCCACAGGGTGTTCAATACTTTGGCCAAAATACAAAATTTGGCTCTCCCTGTATAACACCTAATTTATACCTAATGGCAAATATAGGCATTTAATAATAATGTGCCCTCCCCAGGGCCGAGTGTCGAATTGAAAAGTAAAGATCTTTTTAATATGTGGGAAGAATGGAAAAAAGATGGATCAAGTCCTTTATAAATAAAAGAAAGCAATAGAATAAAGTAAGGACTTTTTTTGCTCTTCAAAAAATTTGAATTTCCCACCTTTATTTTTATTTTTGCCGCCCCAGACACTTTTCCTCGGCCTGTGGCTCCCCCTCGGAAAGTTGATATGACCTCCCATGCACTTTCCATCTCGGTATGTAATGTACTATTGCTTTAAATAGGGCATAAAAATATGATTTAGAATAGCAAGTTGGTTGTTTTATTAACAAAAAATAATTAGGTGTTTTTTTAAATATTTTCTATAGGGTTTACCAATAAGAGTGTCAGAACTTTAAAGTGATACTGTAGCAACATCGCTTAAAATGATGTCACCAAACTGTCATAGTTGTGTTTAGTAATGTCTAGCAAGTTATTATGCGGAGATACACGATTCTACAACATGTAGAATTTATTAAAAATTAAATTATTAGAATTTATTATCAAAATTAAATTAAATTTATTATCAAGTTTAAATTATTTCGAAAAATGGTAATGTGAACTGGCCACCAAGGTCATGCGATCTCTCACCCTTGGATTATTTTCTGCGAGGCTATACCTCAAATCTGAGGTCTACGAGAATACGCCACGAACGGTTCGTCACCTCAAGCACCATTACAAATTTATCGGGTGATTGAAAAAGTATTTAAAAATTGGGCCATAAGAATCTGTAAATGTATTTTTTTTATTAAAATAAAAATTACTTTTATTTTACTTGTAGTTATTTCTTTGTGGCATTTAAAGTGTAAAAAAATGTTTTTTTTACACTTATTAAGTACTCTTTAACCTTCCCGTGTTTTTTCGTAATTAATAATTTTTATTTTAATGGCGTAAAAATCAAAAAGAAAAAAACATTTTTATAGATTATTTTGTAATAATAAAATTCTTAATGAGGCACTAAAGCTGTGTATTTAAAGCACCCTACGTATTCCGACGAACCTTTAATAATATTACCTTTGTGCAATTAGACGTATTACAACGTCATTAAATTCCAAGTAATTAAACCCACGCACAGTACCCAACCCCATTCACTTTCTGTATACACCGTTATTCTTTGTACTTTTCTTTCCGAGAAACAAAAGCATTTTAGTCGTAAAATTGTGTTTATACTTGGATATGCATGTTATATTGAAAAACGCGATTCTATAGGGCAATATATGGCTTTGTATGTACAGGGCGTAGCATTTTCTGACAATTTTACGTGGTATTGAAATTTTCGTAAATATCCTTTATATTATTTACCTAATTTTGCTGTATATAAGCAGTGTTTATAATAGCTTTAAAGCGGAATTCAATTTATTAAGTCCTCAGTGGCGTCTCGAGTGTTATCTGGACAAATAAATTTAGCAAAAAATGTATAGGAATAGCTGAAGACTTTCAGTGTTTCGTGCAAAATTTTACTCTAGAATAGTGTAGTATTTGATGCAACAACTGTTATTCCATAATTTATAAGAATCTATCTTAACATTTCAAAGTAAAACTCTCGTTTGCACAGTGTTTAAAACCCATTCACTTAACCTGTATACACAGTTGATTCTTTGTACTTTTCTTGCACGAGAAACCAAGGGTACTTTTAGTGCGTAAAGGTCAGTGGCGTAGCAAAGGAAAATACAGACGTAGGTTAAGATCGCATCTGCGAGGCCCTTTCTTAATTCGATTAAGATGAAGTAAAAAAAAATACATCAGAGCTTCGTCAGAAAAGCTCTATATGACGTCTTTGGAAGCTACCTAATGCTTGTTCAGAAACGCTAGTAATTTAGTCAGTAGCGAGTAATTAAGTATTCTCGTGCATGTGGACAGCTACTACACTAAACAACTTTCCTTATTTATACTGTTCGCACGCACGAGAATGCTAACTACTCGCTACTGAGTAAATTACTAGCTGTGTGTGAACAAGGCTCAATACATAGGTTTAATAATATATAAATACAAACAATGTGTTTTACTGTTTGGGCTCTTCATTTGTATGTTTCAGTTGGCCTCACATTAAAGGTGAATTTACAGATTGACGTTTCCTTCACCGATCGCCGTTTGACTTTTCGGTTTCTGATATGGCCTATGGCCTATGGAAACGGTAAACAGAAAATATAAATTGACAAATGAAAAGCTGTTGTTCTATCTTCCAACCGAAAACGTCAAACGGCAAACAAAAACGTCAATCTGTAAGTCCCGCTCTACTCCCTTCCACTGCAAAGTCCCTTAGTTAACCGCGAGCCCGTATTTATCTTGGTTTATTGAAGAACGCGTTTCTATAGGATGGTGTAGAGAAACTGATATTTTACTATGTTTTACACAAAAACTGACCCCTATTTGCGTATGTTTAAATTTAAAGCTAAATTTACTGGTGAAATACGCAATTCGCTGACTTGGGTCGTTTACCCTCTACAGCGTAGTTTTTATTTTCTTGCGTTTTTTTTACATTCTTTATATACATTTTTTGCTACTTTTAATGCAGATTGCAGATAAATTATTCAACGTCATCGTGCAACTACGAAATTTTGATCCAAGAATTTTGTTCTTGGACAAAAAAGATTTTACGGGTAAATTACCGCGTACACGAATGAAGTAGTGGTGCAAAATGATGCAAGCTCAAGACGCAATGTTTAAAAATCGCACTTTAAAAGACCCTCGAATGTCTGGAACTAAATGCGTAATGACGCAATGATATAAATAATGCTGTGCAATAAACACGGACAGTCATAAGACTAAATTATCTGCAGAGTTTGACATGTCTCCGTAAATTTAAGGTTCCTAAGAAGCACTTCCTGTATTGCTATATGGACACTGGACACTATTTTGGATTAAACTCTCATCCAAATAGCGGCCATCAGCCGCGCCTATAGTTAAAAAAACAATATGAATGAAAACAATACCTTGGAAAGTATGGTCACACAAAGGCAAGGGACCGCGGTTTCTAACTTGGATAAACTATATAAAGTTAGCTGCAATTCTGATATGACAAAGAAAATCTTATTTTTTAATGGTCTAGTTTTGTACCCCAAAGACAGATAATGGAGTGGGTGCTGGTGTACTTAAGGCAAGACACGAAACGAGGAAGAAAGATTAAATCTAACAAAAACGAAATGAAATCACCCAAGAACTGTCTGATAAGTCTAAATAAACTTGTCACCAAGGACAATAGAACAAAACTTTTCTGGGTTCATTTATTTATTTATTTGTTCTACAGTTGCTACAATAACTAACCATTTACAGAACAATACATAATATTATATTATGCAAACCTAACCTAAGAAAAAAAAATCAAATGTAAATACATTACACTTGGTTTACACATAACATAGGTACATTACAACGAGCATCACTTAGCTTAAAATTGACATTATGAATAGATTAAATATATCTATGCTCTGGCAGTGTCGATCATGAAGTTGTTGCATTCTATATAATGAAGCACTTAAAGCTAGATTTGATCTTACCCTTCTACAGTAAAATGTCTGATAACATCTTCTATTTAATCTTGGTACTCTATAGTTTAGGTTATTTACCATATATGTATGTATTATCAACTACATTGTGAATAAGCGCATGTAAATGAAGAAGACTTATACATACAGAAGGTATTGAAAAAGCAGGAGCCTTTCTAAAATTAAATAATAAATGCATAGTTATCAAGAGGATAAATGTCTTTTAAAAACTAGAAGGCTATAAGTTTTTGTTGCAATATAATGGCAGTGCTGCAAAAATTAAAGTTAATAAGTTTAGATAAATAAACGTGTATAAAGTATTTTTGGGAATTTTTATACGGTCGTGAAAAAAACCTAGTATGTAACACATTCATAACGTGTCTTTTTTACTCTTAGATAAATAAAACATGTATAAAATAGTATTTTGGAAAATTTTATACGGTCGTGAAAAAAATATAGTATGTAACACATAAATAAAGTGTCTTTTTTTATTCATGGTATTGCCGCAGTCGCCTAACGGCTCGCGCTGTCAAACTTCCCATTCGTAAAATAAAGTATTTTTTTACCTCGATAGAAATTCGTAATGTAAACTTAAAACTTGTACATTGTGTGCTGAATTTCAGTAAATAAAAACGTATTTAATTATAATAAAAGTGCATTTTCCAGCAATATCTCCCACTAAGTACGACCCACAAAAGGTGTCTGAATAAACCCGTATAAATTATTCAACGTCGTCGTGCAACTACGAAATTATGATACAAAGGAAGTTTTTGTTCTTGGACAGAAAACATTTACGTGTAAATTACCGTACACGAATGGAGTAGTGGTGCATAATGATGCAAGCTCACGACGCAATTTGCCTCCTCTATTCAGGATGCATGTTTAAAAATCGCATTTTGAAAGACACTTGGATGTCTGGAACTGAATGCGTAATGACGCAGTGATATAAATAATGCTGTGCAATAAACACGGACAGTCACGAGACTAAATTATCTGCAGAGATTGACATGTTTCCGTGAATTCAAAGGTCCTAAAAAGCACTCTCTGTATTGCTATATGGACACTGGGAACCAATTTCGATTAAACTCTCATCCAAATAGCGGCCATCAGCAGCGCCCATAGTTAAAAAACATTAGGAATAAAAACAATACCCTGGAAACTATGGTCACACAAAGGCAAGGACCGCGGTTTGTAACTTGGATAAACCATATAAATTTAGCTGCAATCCTGATATGGACAAAAAAATACTTTTCTTATTTTTTAAAGGTCTAGTTTTATACCCCAAAGACAGATAATGAAGTGGATGCTGCTGTACTTAAGGTAAGGCACGAAGCGAAGAAGAAGAAGCTTAAATCTAACAAAAACGAAATGTTGGGGGATGTTTCGGTTTTCACTGTATTTCAGGCAAAAATATATGCTTTTTAAGCATGTGTTTAGGTGCATGTAGAAAATTTATGTCACAACCAGACCATACGCTTTCTCTCAGACAGTCGGTTAATCTAAAGACCCTGCATTTTCATCGTTTTATGTTTAAAATCACCAAGAAGTGTCTGATAAGTATAAATAAACTTGTCACCAAGGACAATAGAACAAAATTTTTCTGGGTTCATACAGAAGGTATTGATAAAGCAGAAGCCTTTCTAAAATTAATTAATAAATGCATAGTAATAAGGAGGATAATTGTCTCAATATAATGGCTGTGCTGCAGAAATTAAAGTTAATAAGTTTAGATAAATAAAACATGTATAAAATAGTATTTTGGAAAATTTTATACGGTCGTGAAAAAAATATAGTATGTAACACATAAATAAAGTGTCTTTTTTATTCATGGTATTGCCGCAATCGCCTAACGGCTCGCGCTGTCAAACTTCCCATTCGTAAAATAAAGTATTTTTTTACCTCGATAGAAATTCGTAATGTAAACTTAAAACTTGTACATTGTGTGCTGAATTTCAGTAAATAAAAACGTATTTAATTATAATAAAAGTGCATTTTCCAGCAATATCTCCCACTAAGTACGACCCACAAAAGGTGTCTGAATAAACCCGTATAAATTATTCAACGTCGTCGTGCAACTACGAAATTATGATACAAAGGAAGTTTTTGTTCTTGGACAAAAAACATTTACGTGTAAATTACCGTACACGAATGGAGTAGTGGTGCATAATGATGCAAGCTCACGACGCAATTTGCCTCCTCTATTCAGGATGCATGTTTAAAAATCGCATTTTAAAAGACACTTGGATGTCTGGCATTGAATGCGTAATGACATCATTTTGTTATTTGGGTTTAGGTTTCTATAGTTAAGTGGCTGCAGCTCTTCAATTTAATATACGATGAATGTTCCTAAAATAAACTTTTATGTTTTTGAAAGTAATTTACTTTACTGCTTTATTTTCATTGTATAAAACGTTTATATATGTCTTGTGTGAATGTTTATACATGCACTTAAATACACATTTTTGGAATATTGTATATACAGAAAATAACCACTTTGTTATACTTGAGTAGGGAATTTCCATAAAAATTGAAACACCTTGTAACACACATGGGCAGCCTTATTAAATTTCCAACTCACCTGATGCATGCCAGGCCAACACGACGCCTGGTACCACGTTCACAATACCTTGATGACATGTGCATTGAAACGGGAGCTCTTATTTCTACTTCAACCGCTAAATAGAAATACTTCAAAAGTGAGATGGTCTATTTCAAAATTCCAACTGCCGGGGCAAGCTCAATGGGCACCATTTAAATGATTTTTGGTAGAATCCTGATTTCTTTTTTTTAATTGAAATTACTGACTGATTCAAAGCATGCCGCCTTATTAGTCCAAATTACCGTGGTGCACGCCTATAATAAATAACTTCAGTAGTCAGAACCAGGCTCAGGTATAATCCCGGACAGATGCATGAACGCGCCTCGAGGCCAGGCGATGGGAGCACACTTCGGGCCATAAAATGTCACACGCCTTAATCTATACGAAGCGTGCCTCTACACAAGAAATTCTTTATTTATCAACTGAAAAAAGCTTCATAAAAACCCAGTTTAATAAGAAAATATATTTCACAAAATATTGATGTGGAGGCGTGGCTCAAAACCTTGCCTGCAATTGAGAGCCTTAACCAGGGCAGAAAACTTCACAAAGATTTTCCATGTCACTTGCATAAAAAAGTTTATAACCATGTCCGGATTGGTTTCGAACGACAAGACGTTAATATTTTTTTTTAGTGTCGGTATTTTATAAATATCTAACAGAAACCATATACAAAATAATGCATACAACACTGTAAATCTCCATATTTTCATTTGTTTTATAGAAAAATATACAAACTGGTTATAAAGTTTAGTATGAACATTGTATAAAAGTTTCTATAGTTCGATGCTACTGTTTCGAAATACAGCAAGACGCCACCATTTTTTAAAGTCGCATTTATAAATATCTTAAATACGAAAACCACATGCAAAAATGTACAACACTAAAGAAATTTGTATTTTTATTTGCTTTATGAGAAAATATACAAACTACATAAAAAGCCAGTGGCGAACATTTTCCTCACATGCAGCAGCTCCATGCTACTGGTCCAATAAAAGTTAATCTGGAGTAGGACTTTTACAAGCGCTTGATTTCATAAAACAAGTACACCAAAATGTTTCTCTGATTCTAATCTGATTTGAACCCAGTCGATTAAGGGGTATTTAATATATTTAACGCCCTGTATTTCAGGCAATTCCGGACATATGCTTATAGAAACTTTCTTCATAAAATCACCCTTTAAAGTTTTTGTGTGCCGTAGCCGTAAAGGGATATATCGGCAGTATATTAATTTGGTAACAAGTATTTTTTGGCCACGCCTGTACATCTAACCTACAATTATGTTTTGTGGAAATGTTACGAAAACATGTTTTCTAGTTTAGGTCTAAGAACATCCTTGCTTAAATTTACGTAAAAAAATAAGGAAAGATTTTTATATAATATTTATTGTGCTGAAAATGTTCTATGCGCTGACCTTGCAGAAGCTTCTCACATTGGATTTTAAATTTCGCAAAAACATTATTATAATCAGGGTCACGGACAAAAAATAAATGTGCTGAAATCATCGAGTAAAAGAATTTAGAAAGCATATTCAGGAACTTACATAATGTCGGAAAACCTACGACAAGAAAAATGCATTTAATAAAATCGCAGTACCTGATTTGTTTAATATGTTATTATTAGCATTTTTTTATACTAGCCGCAAAGCCATATTGTTATGCTGATCCACTTAATTTTGTAAGATATACAGTGGCGGCAAACTAATTGGAAACAATACTTAAAAATCAATTTAATATTTTTTATACAGAAATGTATACGAGACATTTCAAATTTGATTTCAATGTTTGTAGATGTTTGATTATTTATAAAAATAAAAAGTTAAAGTACAATGAAAGTATCAATTGAAATAAAATTTAAATAATTTTTTAAGTATCGTTTCCAATTAGTTTGCCGCCACTGTAAGTTTTTGGTTTATGCTGGGTCTCGTATGGAAAAACATCGGGACTCGGGTAGTAGATTTCGATGTATTAAGTAGTTCGGAATAAATGTTATGTTATTGATAATTTGGGCGTTTGATTATTGTAGTATTTAAGGTTTGAATAAGATTATTTAAGGTTTTTACAAATGTGTAAATTTGTAATACCACACTTTAAATAATAGCTGTTCGTATAAAGCCGGCTACTCACTACGCGGTACTTGCCAAGTACTTGGTAAGTAGCAAGTAGTGTATACAACGACTCGTTTAGACTTGGCAAGTTACTTGCACTTTCCGAGCTGTAGCGGAAAACAATCACAAGTCAAAGGAGCCAAGTACTTGACTTGGCAATTTATTTACCGGCGCTACATTACGCGTTACTTGACAAGTCGAATTGAGGGGTCGCGGGGAATAACTATTAATGTCCGATTGGCATATTTTATCAGTATTTGCGTTTTAATATTTTAAGTCGACGGCACGTTGTTAAGCTATGGTTGTATCTTTAAACGTTTTTTTTTCGAGGACTTCGAACTTTTTCTGGTGTAATTAGCAATAGTGGTATTATATTGGGTACTAGCTATTTAATGGTGCTATTATTTTAGTATTTGGAAATTCTAGGCTGACCGTTATTCGACGCACCAAATGCAACAATGAGTACACCGGTCTTAACCTTTTACTGATGGTGCATTGCTTTGTGCCGAAAGCAACTGGCGCCAAACGATCTAACACGTTTCCATATGCAAAAGAGCTGGCGCTAGTCAGTGGCGCAGGTAGCAGCCCCATTTTATATACAAAAAAGAAAATACCTGCCTATCTTTACTATTGTTAAAAGAATTTTTTTCTATTTTTTAATAAAATTATAACCACAGCTGATTGTTACAAAAGCAGCTAAAACTGTCGTTTCACTTTCGTCCATCTTTAAGAACTACTTGTTTATTACTTGTACTTTCCAAAAACTTACAATTCTATAAGTAGACGCGTAATGTAGATAGCTTACTTGGAAATCGACAAATATATAAGTATACCGAGTGTACCAAATTACTCGCCAAATACCGCGTAATGAGTAGCCGGCTTAATAAACGGTGACAAAAAGGTTAACCCAGTTTTACCTGCTACCACTTAAAGTTTGTATAAATAAAAACCGATGTAGGTAGAACAATCTATGTTAGGTAAACCAAGAGCCAAAGTTATAATATTAATACGTAATGCAACAGACTCAACAAAAAATATATACTTAATATTTTGAGGCCATAAAAACTTTTGAAATTCCCCCAATTAATCTACCTCACTTTCCTCTTCCATTTTTAAGCGAGCCCGGTACGGGATCGGTGCGGTTATGTGTGGCCAGACCTTATATAAAAATAACAAAAAAAATTAGGGGTATAATAATATCCTTTGTTACTCAGTATATCAAAATAAATTGACGTCCACGTTTATCCAAATCTCCTTTTTAAAGAAATTGAAATAGACTAATCCAAATTTCTGAATCCACAATAAAAACCCTGAACGACTGTGTTGTTATTGTGCAAGTACGAAAAAAGTTTTTCAAAGAAAACTAATTTTCAAGCAACTGGGATTCGAAATGAAAGAAATGTAATTTTAAAGTCATGTTTTTATTTTTATTTTTCAAATGGAATGTTTTAAAAAAATATACATTTTAAATTAATATCAAAGACAAATGTTTTGATAAATTAAAATTCATTTTCTATGACACCTAATATAAAAATATACAGGTTGTTCCAAAATTATATACATCAGGTAATAATCCGAAAACTGATGGTCATAGAGAAAGCAAAAATAAAAAGCCAAAATAGTCCTGCAGAGAGAAAAAATGAAACTTTTTCCTTTTTCTACAGATTTAAAGTATCTTCACCTCAGATACAGATACATGCATACTCTAATTGGTAAAGATCTATTCAATGGTAAAAATGCCACAAGCGTCAGGTACAAGGACGGCAATTAACTATCGCTGTCTAAACGCGTCGATTACATTGTGTGCGAGCAACAAAAAGGAGAATAATTGAAAGTGAGACAGAAGTGACGACGCCGTGGCGTCTTTATTACTGGCGAGAACTCTAAAGCCACGTACAGTCTTGGATACAATCGGCGAAAACATTTGTTGGCCGACTGTATCTTGAAAGTTGCATATCGGTCGGCCGACTTGTTGCAAACGCCATGGCAACATCGGTGGGCGTTTTCATCGAAGGAATCGCCAAGTCGCCTGTTTTTCCTCTAATATGGAAAACTTCGGCAGGTTTTTATGAGCTTTAAAACTAGTGTGGACGTAGAATTTTTTAAACAAGATACAGTCGGCCGACAATGTTGTCCCGATTGTATCCAAGTCTGTACATGGCTTAATACTTTAGTTTTGTTTCTATGACAAATCAGTTTTTTTTTTCTATCCGCTAAAAATATCCTGGCTTCTTTTTTTTTTAATACATTCTTTATTTAAATACCTATTAAGAGCTTCGATCCAATCTCCGTAGGTGTCAAATGTGTATTCCATTTTTATTTTTGTAATTGATCAATAAAAAACAACAATAAAACCACAAATTATATTTAAAAAAACAAAAATTCCAAAAATTAAAAATAAGTAAATAAAAACTAAAAATCGACGTTTCGGTGGCAAGTCTGCCACCGTTGTCAAGATAAAATTAAATTAAAATAAAAAATTTAAAAATTAACTATTATTTAGGTTTAAAAATTAAAATTTTTAGCTTTTTGTAAAGGGAATTCTAAAAACCTTTGACAAGACATGTCAAATATGTTTGTTTGGTTATAGTGTAATAGTGACGTACATAACTGGTTGCTGGTGTATTTATTATTTATAAAAATAAAAATACAAAAGTTATAAGTTAGTTGATTTTGAGTTTTCCTGAAGAGCCTTCAGTATCTAGCAAAGTTAACCATGTGTTATTTAAATTTACAGATATTGATGCTACACATCTATCTTTATTTAATAATATGTATGCACTTTCTTTAATTTTGCGTTTTTAGAACAAATTTGCTTTGCTAAAATACTTGAAGCATTCCAGTTTGTTCTGTGATTGTTTTCAAATGCGTGTTGACAAATTTTAGATTTGTGAAATTCTGTGTTTTTTATGTATGTTTTGTGTTCTTTTATGTGTTTAGCTAATGGCCTACAAGTTTCACCTATATAAAATTTATCACATTTACAAGGTATATTATAGATAACATTTTTTATACTTTCATTTATGTTGTGTGGTTTTGTTTTTGTTAACTGAGATCTTATAGTGTTTTTTTATTTGCTTATTTTTAATTTTTGGAATTTTTGGTTTGTTTAATATAACTTGGCGTGTACCCAAAAAAATAACATCTTATCAATGAATCCGCCGAACCAATATAGAACATATCTTTAATAAAACCACAAGAAAACTAAACGCTTACGGCATAGCAAAATCAATATTTATTATCAAGGTTACTTTAGTCAAAATTTACGAAATATATATTCCGTAAACTTTGCTTTAGTTGTGTTTATTTGGCGGTTTTTATTATTTTTTATAAGCATTGCTGCCAAACGGCGGTATCTAGAGATAAAATAAGTAAAAATCGCCAGAAATAACAATTTAATTTAGATTTGAGGGTGCTTTCATATAAGTAAATTTCTTTTATAATTTAGTTATGCCGTCGGTGGTTGTGTAGCCAGTGCCTTTTCAAAAACCATTACCTGAATTTTAATCGAATTTGTGGAAGACCTTATTAACAAAGTGTATGTTTAATATCTACGCCACTGTGCTAATAACACCCTTTCGCGTCTTTACAAAACTTCACGACGATGTGCCTCTAAAGAGCAACAAGACACCTTTTAAAGAATATTGACTTACAAGGATACTCTCCTCGGATAAGTTTAATGTAACGAAGGACGCTAAAGTATCACGTTACTATACCGTCCTTTGACACAGGTGCAAGAGTTTGCCGTATCCAAGTTGTTATGTAACGTCAAGATTGCTGATTTCCCGAGGAAAATTGTCAAGTAGGTGCACTGTACAGCTGGGAAGTGGTTCAGAAAAGAAAAGCTTATATAATCGGGTGTCGAGGATGTTTCAAATTTTGCTTATAATTTCTCAATATTAGAATCTTGAAAACTACTTTCTTTTTTTAAGGAGCTATATCCAGTTGAAGGACTGTTTTTTGACCAATCAAATATGTAGTTTTGGTTGAATTACCATGACAATACAAGCATTTATCGGAATTTTTTTAATCCTGTCCGGCGTACCCTGGAGCGAATTATAGTGGAAATTTTTTGACATAATCATTGAATTTGTTTTAACGTCATGTCTGTCATTCACATACATAATTAAAGAAAATTTTATTTTGTACCAGTTGTAGTATTTCAGACATAACATAATATAAAATAATGTAAGGTTTTAAGACCCTAAATGACAATTTTATGCAACTACATAAAATAATATCATAAGACTGAAGTACTAGACATAAGTGAAGAGCAAACGAAAGCGACGTATGGGTCTAAAATAGTATATTACATTACAAGGGTGGAAAATTACTTATTTCACACGAGTGGGAATATTGTTGCACGAGGCGTCAGCCGAGTGCGACAAACCCACGAGTGTAAGAAAGTTTTTTTCATACGAGTACTGTACACTATTTTTCCTACGACCACAAGTTATTCACCAAAAAACAATAAAAGTTTTTTGTCTTCACGGAGAAAATAAGAAAACAATTGAAAACTTTGCATCACTAGGGTGATATATACTTTTCCTTACTGCGATATATTATACTGTTTAACAATATTTTTATATCAAAAATCACCTACCTAGTCGCTTTTTATTATTTAAGAATTAAAAAGGTCCTCATTAAAAATATTACATGGCTTTTTCAATGTAAATCCCATTAACAGCCTGATAACTCCAAATTTATTTTAAATAACAATGACAGCGATGACAGCTTTATATTATATCTTTCCAACACTAGTGTTGTAAAGTACTTTGCAACACTAGTGTGATATAAGGCATTTTCTATGCATGAAAACAGTGTGCTATTTACTATTTTCACATGTGGTCGTAGGAAAAAATTAAAATAAACTATTTTTACCAACTCTACTAACAAAAGGTATATATAATATAAAAGAATTAACAATGATAAGCTCGAAAATTACATGTATTTGCAACTACAATTGGTAAAATGGTAAAATATTTATTTTATAGTATCATTTTAAAGCTCGTGTCAAAGTTACAAATATTAATTTAAAAGAATATTATTTAACACAAACTTGGTGTAAAATTTTCTTACCGAATACCACACGTGCTTAAATTATTCCGGGAAATTTTTCTCGGCCACGAATATTTTAAGAAAATTTTTAAAATATTCGTGGCCTTAAAAATTTCCGGAAATAAATTTACCACTAGTGGTATTACAAGTGAAAATCCCTTTAAATTTATCAATTTATCCGTATCCTTTTTACAATATTTAAAAAAATATTCATTTAAACTAACCGAGAGAAGCTAAATTTTATCATATACGAATTATTTAAAGTATTCTCCAATCTCCTTTTTAGTTCTGGGCCTCGATTTTTAAATTAGGAAGTAGAAATTTCCGAAGGAAAGGGTTTCTTATCTCTCTTTTCAAATTGCCTTTTATTGTAATAGAAAGAGGCAAACAAAATACCTTTTCTATCAGAAGTTTCTACTCCCCAAGTCGAAAATCGTGCCTCTGTAAATACCATTAATGATCACAATATATAATTTTTGCTTTAATATTTTTTTCTTACTTTTATTGGATTTATAAAACCAAATCTTCTTTATTTTTGCCATTCACCAAAAATTTTAGGTATGTATGGTCACCGCATGTTGCCTGATGAATGATTTCCTTTCGGAAGACAAGCTGTACAGTAATCCAGCTAATTTACAAGCCCTTTCGCCAAATCAACGGTCATCTTTACGGATTTGTACAACTGTATTGGAATCCCTTAAAATTTACGTGTTTTAAGAGCCACCCACCCCCATTTATAACCTTCAAGTCCGGACATTTTGGCAGGTAGGTTTAGTTGTGCTCTACGCGCGTTGTTCGTGTTTCTCTCGAATTCGATCGTGCATAATTATCATCATGAAAAGAAATTGCTGGGAATAACCTCTTTATGTAAAGTTAGTAGGTGCAATGCAAACATACTCTAAGTGTAAGTAAAGAATTTTTTGTTTAGTATGGCGGCAAATGATATAAATCAGGTTATATGAAATGTTGTGTATATCTTGCTGTACAACACATTCTGGTTTTAAATAAACTACTCAAAAGCCCATTAAAATAATTAGTAATTGTTTACTTATCGGACACCATCTTGATTTGAATAATTTTTGGCCTGCAGGTGTCTTTTTTGGGTGCTGATTACAAATCTAAAATAATTTTTAGTCGGCAAAGTTTCGTTCTCGAGATATTCATTGTCAAACTTAAATAGAAAACTAACCTAAATTCACCATATTCCCCCTTGACGCTATGGCTACTGCGATTGTAAGTGAAGCTTTGCAATTTTATGAAAAAGAGGGGTAAAATAAATAAAAAAATAGGTTTTTAAAAGGTGAAAATTAAATATTAAGTGTCAGTTTAAGTTTAAATTAATAACTATTTGCAAAATGAAGGGGGAATATAGTGAAAATAAGGTAAACTACTACCCAAAACTATCAATACCGATGCATCATCCTATATGGAATACATACATGCAGGCATGTTTTGTCTAATCTCATTTTAATTTAACTCAATTGAGGTCAATTGAAGACCTATGCTGAATTTTGAACTTCTTGTCTGGGCACCTAACAAAATTTTTTTACCCTTTTTTTTCTGATTTAATAACCTCGACAAAAATGCAAAATTATTTCTTTTTGTTTGGTACCCTAAAAGTGGGCATATAATTCTTAAGTGGATTTATAATGTGTGTATTAGTCTGGGGTTTAATTAAGGCATTAAAAAAGATTTAAGTTACCAGAACTAACCATGATCTATACATATACCTTGTACTTTTTGACAAATCTAACCACTATAGGGATATTTAAGGTTAAAAATAAAATAATTTTAAGAAAAATAACCTGTTTGTTTTGAATTTTGTAGCTTTCCTAAAAAGTATAAGGGACCATTTTTGTAGAGTGCTTAATTTTCGGTAGAAATAGTAAAAACTCAATTGTCTATATTTATTTTTAGCAAGTTACAAAATTCAGAAAAAAAAATTATTTTTCTAAAAATTCTTTAGTTTTCGACCTTAAATATCTTTTTAATGGTTAGATTTATCATAAAAGTATAAGAGACGTTTTTGGTAAAGCGGTTAATTTCCAACAAAAACTTTTTAAACGAATAACCCCGACATTTATATTGTAATTGCAGTGGCAACTCTGGAACTGTATTTAGAGAGATAAGATAAAAGTAATTGTAACGTTCACAAGAACATACAGTCTTCTATACTATTTAAAATTATAAAAAGTAATTAAACTGTGTTCAATGGCAATAATAATTTTAAAAAATACATCATCGTCTCGTAGTCGTTTACTATTATACATATTAATATAAAAATCTAATTGGCATCTACTTAAGCTAGTAAAAAAAAAAAAACAGGGGCCACATCCTTTGTAACCGATAATTTTTTTGCACCTAAACACACCCAATTGCAAATATAGACATTTAATAATGATATGCCCCCTCCCTCGGCAAGTTGATATGACTGCCCCACTAATTTTTAATATCACAATATTCTGACCATAATACTTAGAAAATGGCTTTTATAATAATACACCCGTAATACTTGTATATTTTTTTATGAGAAAAACAAACCCTGCTTTAAACACTGCTCCTCGCCCTTTATAAACTCTAGGTAATATTACATCCCCACCTGGTCCTCCATTAAGAAATGGCTCATTGTGCTATAAAGAACTTAACCTAGGGCGACGAAACAGCAGACAGTATTATAAATAATTAACTACATTGCTCTAATAAATGAAGGAATCATTTTCCGACCAGGTATACATGTTACGCCACCTAATGCTTTAAATTGAGGGTTAGAGTGTTAAAAACTAGCATTTATGGATTAGTAAAAAAGTCTAAATGAAACCTCTCCTGATTTGAATCGGTTTGGTTTTGTGGTTCCTTTAAACCGTTTTCTTCGATGCATTGACAAAAAGTAACCATGGCAGTTTTGAACTTGCATAACGTGTATAGTCGGAATCGTAACAATTGTGAGAATTTAGAAAATCTTTAATAAAATAGCTTTTCTTTGATCAGACGGAAATCTACGAATTACCAATAAGTTTTATTACCACCAAAATGTATCATTTCTGTGGGCAGAAGGCGTGGTTAGGCAATTTATTTTTTCGGCAACGGCTAGAAATATTTTTCCGGACGCTTACTTTTTTCCCATGCCCTCAGTATTACCTGAAGATGTTTTTTCGAAGTCAATCAACAATACATGACAATGTGATACCATAGTAGCGTACCATGCCGAAATTACGTATTTATAATGTTTATATTTATTAAACTAAAAGATTATAATTTGATCGGAAAAAAACGTAGTATGTGCAACTTGTAGAAAAAGCATGTTTTTGGACTCTTGGACCCTTAACCGGAATATATTGGTTTTCCAACATATTACACCATATACAGGGTAGGCCAAATTAAACTTGCACACCTTTTACGTAATGATAACTTTTTATCTGTTGCGCCAATCTTTTATTTTTACAGGGCTAATAAGTAGCTAGGTTTTCTTTAGGTGTGTCAATTTTAGTCGATTAGATTTAGTCAGGACCAGACTTACGGGACTTTTTCCAAAATGATGCATTTAACTTTGTTGCAAAAGAAATCGAATTTATCTAGAATTAGGCTAATACGTTTAATTTTAATTAATATACTAGTAGCTGTGTCAGCATCCAACTCAGCAACCACGGTAATGCAAAAGAAATTGGATTTAGCTACAACTGAGCTAATACGTTTTTCTTGTAGACAAACTATGGTAAATGGTTAAGTAAAAGCAATTCTGTCAATAATTTGCGAATTCAGAAGTTATGATTTTTTTTAACAAATGATGCGACCCAAAAAGCATGCATGTTTCTCGGTTTTAACAGAGAACTTTTTCTTAATATGCTTTGAAAATTAAAAATGTGCGGTTACCACAATTTTTGAGTTGGATGCTTACACAAATTAACGGTAAATTTATTAGCATTAAATGTATTAGCTCAGTCGTAGCTAGATCCGATTTATTTTAAAACGAGGTTAAATGCATCATTTTGAAAATGGCCCGTAAGTCCGGACCTGACTAAATCTATTCAATTAAAATTGACAAACCAAAATAAAACATGTTTACCTATTAGCCATATAAAAATAAAAGATAGGCGCAACAGATAAAAAGCTATCATTACTTAAAAATGTGTGCAAGTTTATTTGGCCTACTCTGTATAGGTATGTATTATTCGCTTATTTTTTGTTTATACCAACATTTAGTACTAAATAAACAAAGGCAAGTTTAACGAGCTTTAAGAAACAGGTTTTTCTCGTAATATGTATAGCTCCACTTGTGTTATTCTGAAGTATCCCATTCATTCCAAACACCGAGTCCCGTGTTAACAAACTAAGAAAAATTAAATTATTTTTAGTTACTGCAGCATTTTTTACAATATTTGTGGTGTATTTTTAAATTTAAGGCGTTTAAAAAATATGGCTATGTATTTTTAATTTTAAACAACGCGATTTAATTATTTTAATTGCGCTAGATGCATAAAAAGTACGTACAACTATATTATAAAATTCATTATAAATGTTTATATTTGCGTCGTGAAATTTTGATGATCAATAAAATTTCACTGCGCTATCCTGAACATATTTATGTAATAATAAAACTCTTTTTGAGTGTTTGTTTTTAATTATTATACCGGAAACAATTTACCTTCACGTCTACGTACAAGCCTCGTGTCGATGAAATTCGCCCAACTAATAAAAATGTATTTCTGTAAATTGGTCATTATAGAGAAAAACATGTAATAAAGTAATAGCAGCTGTTGATAACAGGAAATTAGTTAATTAACTTCTTGCACATACTACTGAATTTTAAATAAAATAAGAAACATTAGGAAAAAATAACTTACACAATTACTTGTTTTTGCTAGTACAACCAACAGAGGTGGGTCGAATACTGAAATTCGGTATTCGAATACGAATACCGGGAAAAAAGTATTTGAATACCGAATATTTCAATACTCGGAAGAAAAAAGTATTCGAATACTCGGTATTCACGAACACCCGGAATCGGTATTCAAATACTGAAAAGAAAAAAACAAACGATGATTAAAAATTTAAAAACCCAAAAAAAGGTCCTCACCTCATTTTTTCCTACTCTTTGTTCCCTTTGGTATTCTACTCGTGACAATTTTGGTATTCGAATACTCGGAACCCCGGTATTCGAATACTCAAAAAATATTCGTCGAATAATTCACAAAAGTAATCGAATACAGAATCCCAAATACTAACCGAAAAAGTATTCGGCCGAATACCGAATACCAAACACACAAATCTATTCGAATAATATTCTAATACCGGCAAAATGTATTCTGAATATAGTATTCAGAATACTGAGTTTTCGAATACGACCAAACTCTGATAACCAACTATACTTAAACGGGGCACGTATATTGTAGAATTTCCGTTTGTGGCCACTTTAACCAATTTTGTAATTTTTACGAAGATATAAATTATCTTAAATGAGGTATGGGATAAAAAAATACATTATTAATGTATTAATATTTGAATTATAAAAACTTTAATCCTTTAGACTTTACTTTCGTAAGAAAAAAATAATAGTAAAATCTAATGCTTCCTCCTGTTGCACCAGTAGTGGCCAAAGACGCGCTAATTTTGGCCAGTGGTTGCAGCAGTAACTAATATGTAATATTGCAAGAAATATTAATGATATTAACACAATTTATTATCAATTTAGTTTTAATTTACCTTAACAAAATACAATACTACGACATTCTAACCTATGAAAAAAAAGAACTAATAAAAATGAGTTCCCAATTAATTGATTAATTTCTATAACTTTGAAATTTTAAAACATTGTGCCAAAATTGGTAAAGGTTACAGTCACCAAACAATAAGGCTTAAATTGACATGTTTCTATTCTATTCTATTGTTTTTTTCTTGGTTTTGGTCCCTTCAGGTCCAATCCACCAGCTCTCCCCTTTTGGACTATGCTTTCCAGGGCTTCGTCGGCGGAAAATCTGGATAATCGAGCTCGTAGAAATTAAAAAAAAGAAAACAAATTACCTCTACAATCAATGCAATGCATAAATTGTCGGCTGTCAAACCAAGAGCTGCTACTGGTATTACTTATAACCTTCACTTTCACTTTTGACAATTCCCATGGCACGCCCATCTATTTCCCGCCATTTGAGAAATACCTCGTGTTCACTACCAAACAATAGACCATCAGCTTATAGGAATCTTCACTCACAGCGTTTAACTCCAGAAGGAAGATGCCGTTAATTTAGTGTGAATATTTCCTGATCCCCGAAGGTAAAAACGTCTGTACGGCACCTCTAACCGCCACGCCGGGAAGAACTTTGTAGTCCTCTACGCACGTCCGCACTGTCCGGAGGTCAAACAAAGAGTCAAATTGACATGTTTAGGATATCGGACTGGGCGGGTTTCGTGACTGTAACTCTAAACATTTTTGGCACAATATCTAATGATAAGTTTACATCTGACATTTATTGTATGAGATTTATGTCAGACAGAAATTTTGGCTGTTGTAAACAATAAAAAATGTATATCAGACATAAATTTTTAACCGTTTACATTAGCTGTCTGACATAAACATTATGCAATAAATGTCAGATGTAAACCTACCATAAAATGTGCATTTAAAACATGTTGATAAACTTGTCCAACAAAAAGTGAAGCGTTCAACTCCAGTTCGACACCCGAAACATGTCAAAAATGATAGTTTGGGCCAAAGCGTAGCTTCCATATGGCGGTGTAAATATTCGTGGTAGACTTGTCAAGAAGGAACACCCTTAAATATGTTTTAAAAAGGGTTGTTTTTATGAAGTCCATTTCATTGCTGGCTCAGGCACTATTAGTGCTTTTGCATTAATAATAATTAAGCCCACAAGAGATTAGTATTAGTTGAAAATGTATTATTTGGACTCTAACTATATTTTAAAATGGTTAAAAATGTTTTAATGATAGAAATAACGTAGCTTGCATGTCGTAGATCTATGCATAATAAAAATAGCGACTCCAACGTTTATACTGTGTTCGTGCTGTCAATGGTCAACGAAACAGCAGAAAAAGTCAGCTCTTAAAGGTCATTTAAAAATCCAATACACATTTTAAGTACTTTTTAGTAATAAAAATTGTTATTATTATTTAAATTTGCCAGCCAAAAACTCTATAGTGTAAACGTACACCACGGTTTACTGCTAATAGACTATACTGTTTTTAAAATTTATTTAATGGCTTTTTAAAATTTTATGTCCTTTTATAATGATACTAAAATTTTGGATGTATCTGCAATAAATTTTAATATGACACTGTGTTAGTATATTTCCGATAAAGTGCTTTAAAAATATGTTTTATAATTATATTGTTTTTCCTACATAAAAGTAAAAAAGTGATGAAGAGTGAATTTTTAATACGTGTACCTTAAGTATTAAAATTAAGAGTAATTGCGACTTGCTTGTATATAGTTTCTGGGCCAGTAATAAAATGGACTTCATAATAAAAACAATTTTAAAACCTTTTTGGGGAATTCGTTTTGATGAGTTTACCGCGAATATTTATACCGCCATATATGGAAGCGGCGCTTTAACCAAGCCTGCCAATTTCGAATATTTCAGATATCGGACTGGGCGAACGCGTCGCTTTTTTGTCGGACAAGTTTATCACAATGTTTTACAAGAAATTATTAAACATTATCCAAGGATTGTAAGTGTTACAGTCACGAAATATAAGGCCCATTGACATGTTATGGGTATCGGATTAGGCGAGTTTCGTAACAGTAACCCTTACGATTTTTAGCACAATGTTTAAAAATGCATGTAAAACATAATGGTTAACTTGTACGATAAAAAAGTGACAAATTGCCCAGACCGAGACCAGAAACATTTGACATTGACAGTCTGAGTTAAAATTCCGCTTCCCTATATGGCGGTATAAACATTAATCTGTCTGAATGTGGAAGAAGAATTTCGGACTTTCATTGTCTTTATTAATTTATTCACACAACGTTTCGGGCAGTACTATCTCTGTCCGTTCTCAAGTGTAAACTAAACCTAATTTCTAAAGCTACTGAGTTTATATACACTGGGGAAGATCATTCACCCGTGATGGAGTTGGACTCGGTCAAGCGTGGGGTTGCTCACCTAAGGCGCCAGCATTAGTACGCTCCAAATGTTTGGTATGTCTACACTTGAATTGCTAAATACATCATTATTGTTTCCAATAAAGACGGCTTCCTTAAATTTGCGCTTTCTTCAATGTGGTTCCTTGTGAACAACCCGTGCTTCTGACCACTTGATATTGTGTTGTTGAGACCAAACATGATCAGCGATCCCTGATTTCGATGTTTCCCCCTCTGTGTGTGTTGTTTGTGCTCCGCCAGTCTTACATTTAAAGGGCGCTTTCTTTCTCCAATGTACAACCCCCCACATTGGCATGGTACCTGGTAGATAAAATCTTCCTCTTGTGTGGATAAATCGGATTTTGTTTTTGTCAAGAAACTTCGTAACGTAGATCCAGATTTAAAGACGGTTTTAATTCCATTTCATCATTTTCACTAAGAAGTTCGTTACCCCTGGAGGGTGTGATGGAGCTCCTGAGGTGCTGTCTGCATAATTCCTATTTTCAAGTGAAAGATAAGTTTTATGCCCAGGACGATGGCCTACCGATGGGATGCCCACTCTCTCCAGTGATAGCGAACATTTACATGGAGTGGTTTGAAACGTCATGCTATTAATACCGCAACCGTCAAACCAAAAATCTGTCTTCGATACGTCGACGATACTTTTATAATCTGGAATGGAACAGACAGACAACTAGACTGTTTTCTCAACCACCTTAACTCAATAAATAACTTCATTAGATTTACTATAGAGAAAGAGAAAAATGGATGTCTGCCTTTTCTGGATGTTCTCGTCAGTAGGTCTAATGGAACAATTAACACATCTGTATATAGGAAACCCACACACACGGGACAATATCTTAGTTTTCAATCAAACCATTCTGAAGCAACCAAACTGGGAATAATAAAAACGCTATATAAACGCGCAACCACAATATGCAGCGACAAAGCAACCCTGGATACAGAACTAAGAAATATCAAAATGGATTTGCTTCAGAATGGTTATGCTGAGAGATCTATAAATAGAATTATAAATAGTTGTAATGTGGAACCACCAGTGCGACCACCTGAGCAAGATACTTTCTCTCTTTTAACAATTCCATATGTGAAAGGAACGTCCGAAAAAATTAGAAGATTAGCAAAGAAATATGGAATTAAAACCGTCTTTAAATCTGGATCTACGTTACGAAGTTTCTTGACAAAAACAAAATCCCACAAGAAAGATTATCCACCAGCACCATGAGAATGAGGGTCGTACATTGGAGAAACAAAGCGCCCTTTAAATGTAAAGACTGGCGGAGCACAAACAACACACACAGAGGGGGAAACATCGAAATCAGGGATCGCTGACCATGTTTGGTCTCAACAACACAATATCAAGTGGTCAGAAGCACGGGTTGTTCACAGGGAACCACATTAGAGAAAGCGCAAATTTAAGGAAGCCATCTTTATTGAAAACAATAATGATGTATTTAGCAATCCAAGTGTGGACATACCAAACATTTGGAAACCACTATTAAAGCGTACTAATGCCGGCGCCTTAGGTGAGCAACCCCACGCTTGACCGAACCCAACTCCATCACGGGTGAATGATCTTCCCCAGTGTATATAAACTCAGTAGCTTTAGGAATTAGGTTTAGTTTACACTTGAGAACGGACAGAGATAGTACTGCCCGAAACGTTGTGTGAATAAATTAATAAAGACGATGGAAGTCCGAAATTCTTCTTTTACTATTAAACATTCATGATAGACTCGTTAAAAGTAACCCCCCCAAAAAAAAAAGGGTTTTAAAAGTGATTTTATCATGAAGTACATTTTGTAACTGGCCCAGGGACTACTATTCCTAAAATTGTTTAATTACTAAAGCCCACTTAAACTAAATGCTAGTATTCTGGGTGTTCCCTTTGAACAAATCGAGAAAAATACGAATACATTTTTAAATATTGTAACTTTTAGCACCCTGAATATTGAAAGAAACCCAAACTTCTAAAACGGTATCTTTTTGCCCTTTATTATTATTTTTAATATCACCCTGCATCTTCCTTATTATCAACCTTTGGATATAGGTAACTTTTTCTGTGTACCATTAATTCGCGAACACCATGTATATATGTGTATATAGCTACATTTTGCGTGGGGTTTTTTGTTTTCGGCAGACACTGGACATTGATCTTTTTTGCCTTTTCTAATTTTTCATTTTTTTAATGGCACACACCCCAATACTACAAGAGCTGATAATTACAAATTAGGCTTAAAAGATCCAGTCTATGTGTGATTACGATAACATTAAATAAATCTGATAAATTTTTGCAGTTTTAGAAAAAGAATTAATAACAAATTGTTTTAAATTAACTATTAAGTCTTAGTTCATTGGAACTACGCATCATAAGTAATATACAGAGTGATTCATAACCAATACCCTTTAATTTTGTAAATTATTGCTAAGGACAAACAATGACTAATCATAGAAAAGTGTTGTAACCAAAAACATTTCATTATTATTTTCTTAATTATATTGGTTAAAAACCACCATATTTAATATAGGTAAAGTCTATCCATTTAGCAAATGCGAAAAAATAATCAAATTTATATAGTATGCATTTTTACGTTAAAAGCAGGCAAGGCAAGATAGCACTAAAGAATTCCATTGGCTTGAAGCAAATATACTTTCTACACTATGATGTATTTTTTTCTACTACGACATTTAAGTCGTAGTAGTACCATAGTGCACAGTGGCAGTGGAGTGATCTTAGAACTTTAATTTAAAAACTTTTAATTATTCCTAACACATTTATTCCATTATTTTTAAATCGGGACCACTTTCGGCCCTGCATGGCGAGGTTTCAGGTTTACAATTATGTATTATTGCTTCTCAACTAATAGACGCAAATAAATCACAGTTTACATGTTTGGAATATGAAACTTGTTACAATAATTACACTTCATATTTTAATATTTTTTAAATATTATTCACCCTGTATATGTCACGATTACCAATTGGAAACTCTTAAGCATTTATTTCCTTTATAATCTGTTGCCATTAATTGGTAAATTCCTAAACCGTATACATGTCCATTGCAAAATACGTGCCAGTTTTAATGGAATCTCATTCGCCAAAAGAAGCTTGCGCCATCTAAAATTAAATACCTGAATTTTAATAACAGAAAAGTAATTGGCTGTGACATTTTAATGGTGATAATTTTGCACCCTTTACAAATACCCGGCAGATAAAGCAATTTCAAATGTTAATTGGCCGATTCGAAAGTTTTCTTTGCAGTTGAAATACCCACTTTTCAAATGTCAACAAAGAAGTGTGAAACAGGGAACTACGGAGTTTTAACTTGAGTTGTTGCCAAAGTTAGTAAGAATAAAGATAAGCTGGGGGATTTGTCGAGTGACGTGTAGGGTATAGGCGTATTGTGTTGACAAAACTTTTATTTTTAAATAAATGGAGGAAGCTATATAGATGTTATATACTGTAAATGGTAAACATAACTTAGCTTTTTCCATTAAAATTAATAAAAATTGACATTCTATTAAAAGAAAATTTTTAATAAATAAACTTAAACCACATAAATATAAATACTAGTTTTATTATAAAAAAAAATTAAAAACAAAAATGCAAAAATTAATTTGAATACCATCAGTATATAGTAAAAACTACTTGTCAACAATAATTTTATTGGCAGTACTAATCTTTTTATAAAATTGAAATTAAGTGACAATTGTCATTGTCATCGATTATTTTGCGAACGTGTTACTATTGTGACCACCCAGTATAAAATTAATTATGTCAGTTGACCCCTTCGCGTTTTATGAATTCCTACTACGCTACAACACACAACCGTGCTGAAATGCAGGAGGATTGAAAGAAAGTTTTTATTTTTGAGCACTGTAAAAATACTACCATGCGCCAGCACCAATATCGCCTAGGAATTTATAAACTAAAATGCAGAACTCAACCACGGTCGAAATTGTTATTTTCTGCTGTGACTCATCCCTATAATTGCTACCCTTGTTGTAACTTGGGTTGTTTTAAGTACAAGCAAATTTATTTTTACATTTGGAATTCATAACGCATTGCCATACGAGACACTTCGTCTTAATTTTTAAAAAAGGGTTTAAAAAATATTAATATTTTTTGGTTCCTTTATTATGGAATTAACATACAATCGAGTAGGTAGAAAAAAACAAAACAGTTATATTTTTAACTAGCGGACCTGTGCCCACTTCGTTGGTCGTTAATATCTGAACTGTTTGTTTAACGTAGTAAAATATAGTCTATAACACTCCGGAATATTGTAGCTTTCTGATTGTAAAATAATTTTTATGATAGGTCCAGTACTGCCGAAAGTTAGCGGGCTACAAACAAACCAACCCACAAACAAACCCACAAACAAACAAAGTTTCAAACTTTATGTATTAGGATGGTTTGTTTTTGCCATAATGTCTCTCCACGGCGCCACTGAAAATATTGTTTAAAGAATAATATACCTACAAATATAGCAAGTTTAATAAAGTAAGTTTAATGGTTTTAGTATAAATAATTATGATGATTTTTTTATACTAACCTACCTTAAAACATTTTATAATACCTTGTAGCAAATATAAATAGAAAATAAGTATATTTGATAAATAAAAAATAATATTAATAGCTAGCCAATGAAAATGTCATATTACAGAAACTAAAGTTTAACAATATTTTTTAAAAGAAATTGTCTCTTTAATGAAACCAAAGACAATTATAGAAACTATAAATGTCTTTGATGAAATCGAATAATAACAAAATTTTCAAAAAAAAAAAAATATATATATAAAATAAGACTTATTCTTTTTGTTCACTTTGACTGATTTGTATTGCTTTTCGGTACAGACCTTTTATTACTAGGTTAAATTTCATTTGTCTTTATGCGTTTAAATACTTTTAAACTCCTTCCAGACTGCAGTACAAAATTGACCTATGGTTTAAACTCTTAAAGGGAGGTGATACTGTTCAGATCAACGTTCAGATTGTCTTTCAACTCTATGAACGTGCTGACATGCTGTAGGACTTCACAAACCACTTATGCGTCTGCATGCTTTTAAATTCCTCCCAGACTGCAATACCAAACTCACGTAGGATTTAAAGTGGTAAATAAAAGTAATACTGTTTGGATTTGCTACTGCGTTTCAACTCCATGAGGGTGCTGACACGCAGTAGGAATTCATAAATCGCGACCCCTTCAGTCCTGATTTTTATTTTTTAAAGATATTTTTTTCTTTAATATATAATTTTAAGTTGATTTAAAAGTTCATATTGAGTGATGACTTAATTTTATTTTTAAAAATTTTGAGATAAAAATTATGTGCATAATTTTGTGCACAGTAGACCTCTACGCTAATGTAATTAAAAAGTTCTAGAATGAAAATAAAAACTACTGTATACCAAGAAATCAAAATATTTATTTTAAGGTAAAAATACCAAAAATCTAGTTTTTATGATATAATTAAAAGCAGTTTGTTTTTCTATTTTTATGCAAAGGTGCACATTACATAAATTACAAAAAAATAGTCTTTTTGCTGAATTGGAAATACCTTTGCCCTCTTTTGCTGTGTTGGGTCGGGCTATATACCTAACAAAGTCATACTGCACTTTAATAAATAATTTAAATTATTAGGAACAAACGTATGCCTTTTGAAGTTAGAAATACGGTTTTTTAGGATCATATTAAAAAAACCAATAAATTTATTTTAATTCTTATTTTCCTATAACAAAATAAGTAATGCCTAAATATAAATAAATTTACATAAAAAATCAGTTTTATTACACTTGACTCGTAAAAATATGAGAATTTGCGACTAAGGTGGTTCTTCTTATTTTAGTTATTAAGACCCACATTCATAATTATGCTAAAAAAAACCACATTTTTTACAAAAAAAATTTTTGTTTTAACAAAGTAGAAATACCCATAGCTTCTCTAATCTTTTTACTTAACATTTTAATCAAAGAATTGTTAAAAATTATTAGGCAGTACAGGGATAATAAAACAATTTAATGATTACTTTTTACGTCTAAATTTTCGTAAGTCCGTCAATGTAATACAATAACCCACTACCTGCTGAAAGCAACATATACAACAACTTCACAAATTAAAAATAGTACAGTAAACTGTCCCATTAATCAAAAAAATTATTATTTTACAGTAGTTTCACGTTTTTCGTACAGATAAAGTCAACTAAAATAAATGTTTTTTTTATATATATCTTTGGACAAACCACGAAGACTTAAAGCCTAAATACTAACGTACCGTGGCTGTCTTAAGCGAGGTAAGAGGGAGTTTGTTGACACGGGACTTAAATACTTGAAGATTTGGGGGAAGGAAAGACCTCCGCGGGCAGCAGGTTCCACAATCTAGTAACTCTAGGGATAAAAGAACGAACAAAGTGAGAAGTTCGGGGCCTGTCCAGTTGGACCGTTTAGGGATGCATACGCGCGGAACTACGAGTTTCTCTGTTGGGAACCGTGAGTGGAGGAACTATACTGGACAATTCTTCAGAGCAGAAGCCATGGAAGTACCTATAAAAAAGCGATAAATCCCCACAACCCGACGATGGGCAAGAGAGGAAGCCTTTCTTGTGCATAATAATGCACAGTGGGTCTAAAAGGGTTAATATTAAAAAGAAATTAAACCAGTCTTCAACATTTGAAGGTTTAAATCTGCAAGTTTTAGAAAATTTTTAGGTCAACATTAATCATTAAACAAATCCACAGGGTCAAGAGTATTTAGATATCAAAACAAGCAACTACAAATTTAATATTTACCGGACTGTTTTAAATATGTCTCAGAACTGCGTACCAAACCTTATTTAAACCGTCTTTACGGGCCCTTCACCCCTTACCTACACTTAAATTACTTCCAAACTCCGTACAAAATACATGTTCATAGTACATATGTGTAAAAGAAAATCAAATATTATTAAAAAAACTTTAATATTCGTGCTTATTGGAAGGCGGTCAGGTTAGTTCAATAAAAAAATGTATAAACACTTACACAATTCTGTTTTATTACTGATTCATTATCTGTACATTTTCAGAGGCCGTCAGGTTAGTTCTGGTTAGTTCAAGAAACAAATTTATAAACACTCACACAATCATGTTTTATTACTTATTCGATATTCATACTCGCCCTTCGAGGCAGTTTCCAATAAATTATTTTATTGAATGATACTACAAGAATTTCGGACACCCATTGTTTTATTATAACTATTCACACAACGTTTCGGACAGTCCTATCTCTGTCCGTTTTCAAGTGTAGTTTATACTTGAACACGAGCGGAGATAAGACTATCCGAAACGTTGCGTGAATAGTTAAAATAAAGGCAATGGAAGTCCCAAATTGTTGTAGTATTTTCTTGAAGATTCATTGTCTACGACATTTAAACAGAAATTATTTTATTGCTTTTTAATACTTCTAGAAATGCCAATTCTACCTGACAAAATTTGGTCCGCAGTCCCGATGTCACCTATTACGAAGCTTCAAAAAAAATAAGGTCTGAAAGACTAGACCATGGCATCTTTATGTTTTTGGGGTCGCTGTATCCCAACCAATCTGGGGTCGGTTTGACCCCATCAGGTCATGGTCAAGGTCTTACCATCAAATTCGTCAAAAAATATACCACAATCGTGGTATCTTTTACCTTCGGAATCGCTGATTCCAAATTTGTGGTCAGTTTGACCCTATCAGGTCATGGTCAGGGTCATTTCAGGGTTATCATTAATATCTATTGAAAACAGACCACAATCATGTTATTTTTATGTTTTTGGTGTCGCTAAATCCGTATCCGTTGTCCATTTGACCCCATAAGTTTGAGATCAAAGGTCATTTTAAGGTCAAATCATCAGAAGTTATCAAAAATGGACCAAAATTATGATTTTTGGGTCCCCCGGATTTGAATTTAGCGCCCGATAAACATAAAGATATTATGATTATGGTCTATTTTTGATAAACTTTGATGATTTTTACCCTCGAACTGAACTTGACTGATGATGGGTTAAACGGACCCCGGATTCAACGACCCTAAAAACATAAAGATACCACGATTGTTGTTTATTTTTGATAAATTTTGACTACTTTACCTTAAAATGACCTTGATTATGACCTGATGGGGTCCAACCGACCCCAGATTCGGATTCCAAGGCCCCAAGACTATCAAGATGCCATGGTCTAGCCTTTCGAAACTTAACTTTCTTTTGTGGGGCTGTGATATTTAGCTTATCAGACTTAAAATGTATTTGGTTGTTTTAAAGCTGCATTTTGTTTTTTAAATTGCACCTATATTTAGAAAGCTTGGCCTTTTAAATTTACCTTATTTATGCTTTGTTTATAGTTACTATTTAATGTGAAATTATGCGACAAATTAATATAATTTCAAGAAGCTTGAAACTAATTAGCCTAATAAGTCTGCTTGCCGTCTTCCGACTTGTTCGCCTTTTATCATTTTGGCAACTTCTTACCAGCCTCGCTAAACTTAATTTCCGACTGCAGAAGCACATTTTGGACTATTTAGTAGACCACAAGTTAAAGCCCGTACACACATTCTCGGTTTTAGCAGGTTTCACTTGTAAAGTTGTAGTATTAAGTGAAATGTGCAAATTAGTATCTTGTTTGTCTGTATAATGGAATTCTGTTTTAATGTTTATTTCATTTCCATCCATTGTTGATGTAAATATTCATTTTTAATTTTATGATATTTATTTTTGCACACGCCAAATGGGACCACAAAATAAAGAAAAAAACCACTAAAAACCCAAAAAATAAAATAAGAAACCAAAAACAGAAACAACGTTTCGGTGGCAAGTCTGCCAACACTCTAAGATCTCAACAAAAACAAAACCATTCAACATCATTGGCACTGTGATCTCTTAGTGGGATATTGGGGTGACCACACAGAACATAATGATAAAAAATATATATGTTCGCACTTAGATCACCTAGGGGACGTCCATATATTACGTGAGGCATTTTGGAGGAGGAGGAGGTCGAGTTAAATCTCACTTAATCTCACTGTGAGGCAAATACCAAGTAAATTTTTCTTCCGCTAGAAACAGGAAAAACTTTAAGAGTTATGAGCTTTGGGAAGCTTCCCCCAAGAAAAATGTATCTTATGATGCAGTTTGTCACTACTTGGGTCGAGAAAACTTTTTTTGCTCTTCAAAATTGTTTCGACGAACACAAAATCAATTTTGGTTTGAGAAATAGTGCCTTTTTATTCCCATGTTTTTGGGGCGCCATCTCCCTTGGTTGTTTGCGCTTATAGTACAAAGTAACTTGGAAAAAATCTCACGTAAAATTGGGAGATGGGGGATTATATCGGATCTTACAAAATTTTACCAGAGAAAGAAAGGGGCGGGTCCAAAATTGAAAAAAAAAACAAATATTTTAAGACCTGTAATGGGATAAACTTTTCTACTCCCTCTTATGCAACTTAAATATTTTTAACTTTTTCTCAGTTTCCAAATCAGTGCAATTATATTGAAATATAATTATTTTTCGTGTTTTCGTTCGTTCGTTAACCCTTTTTTTAAATAAGTTAACCTTATAAGGAAATTAATTTCCTGGAAACTAAGCTTAAAACTTTTAATTATTTTGCCTAATCTACAAAAGTCTAGTTATAATTAAAGTAAGGGTGGCCAATTAAAAAAGACTCTGGGCAGATTAAAGTAAGCATAACGACGGACAACTCTTAATCTGACGTTTTTAGTAAGTGATTACATAAAATAATTTAAAATTTTAGCCTGGAATTGAAATAATATGTATACCAAGCGCTGGTAAAGTTTATTTAAAATGGAGTATAAAAAATAAATTGAGCAATTTAGTTTTTAAAATTAAAATATATATATATATATATATATATATATATATATATATATATATATATATATATATATATATCTTGTTAACCTTTGACAAAACCCTGTAAGGGTATAAAGGTATAATTAAAGGGTTTTTTTGGAAAAAAAAACAAAGTCATGTTTAATATCGAACCAATATCAAGTTTTCTTTTTTAAACCATATGGGAAACTTTTTTATGATCGATTTTACGAAAAAAAGTTATTCTTTATTAAAAGTTCTGCATAGTCTAAAACCCAAAATTTTGACTTACCTCGTATATCCCTACAAAAAATTAATATCTGATGATAAGATGCAATAATAAGAAAATCCCCATGGTGAGAACTGAACCTTATTTTTTTTTTTGGTAAATAGTCAAGTTTGCATATTTGTAAGTAATTTTTAATTCTTAACAACTTTTTTATATAAAAAAATCGATATTGTTAAAAGTAAAGGACCCGGTTTCCTTAAACAAAATTCACATTTTTCGACATATCTCGTATACCATTGCAAGAAATCAATATCTGATGATTGGATTTTAGGTTTTAGACCATACACAACTTTTTATAAGAAAAAACACTTTTTCGTTAAATCAATAATTAAGAAGTTTTCCATATGGTGCGAACTTAAGTAGACACGCTCTATAACTCTAAATGTGTAAAATACTGATATATTTACGAACGTGTTTCAAAAAATATACAGAGTTAGCCATATAGGTTTGATAAGGTTTTATTTTTAATATTCTAAAATATTGAAAATTTTACATTGGCTGTTTATGAAAAAAAATCTTCAATTATTGTACAAAAACAAAATCAGTTTGTTGGGTTAGTTTTTTGTTTTAGAATCACTAATTACATTTTTACCATATCTTGAGATATACCTACAGGATACGACAAAAAGTATGATTTTTATATTGAAACATCCTGTATATTAGGTATAAGACCATTACAATGATCTATTAAAAAGCGTTTAAATACTACATTTGATACTTCTGTCTTTATTGGTTACAGAAATATGGCCATTCAAATTTAAAGAATGGAAAAAAAATTAACTCGATATGTTTCGGCAAATTGCAAGTGGTAAGCTTATTAAAAGATATAAAACAAATTAAATATTTTTCAAATTATTCAATTAAAAAACTTATAAACTATTCTAATTATATTATGTTTTTAAAAGCTCCGATTGATTATCAAAAGATTTTAAAACTTTTTAACTTATTATTTGAATCATTTACTTGATTGCATATTGAAAGCTGTAAAAAATGTTCCCAATTTTACAACTAATTAAAGTTGGGAAAACTTTAAAACGGTCTGCACTTATTTTAATTGGACATTGTTTGGCAGCATAGAAAAGCAGTGGTATTTTAATTGGAAATGTTGCCTATTAATCAGCAATAAGTTGTTTAAAAGTACATTATTTTTATTATTTTATTTTAAATGTAAATAATTTGAAAAAAAAGCTTTTATTAAAATTTACTCTAAAAGGATAAATTAACATTTTCTTTAAAACTTTTACTATCAACATTTAACCTCATTACACAATTCAAATAATTTAAAAGCTTCTGGCGAGATTTAAGTACTTATATTTTCATTCAATTAGTTTGAAAATTTAAAAGATTGGATTCATTTTATCCAATTTATTTGTTTATCTATACAGGTAAATATTACGACTAGCTTCTAAATCAATTGAATTGTGAAGTAAGATAAAATGTTGATAGTAAAAGTTTTAAACAATAGGTCTATTTTATTCTTTTTAGTGAATTAAAATAAAAGCTAGTTTTAAAAGATTTTTTCTATATAAATCGTTTTTTAATTTTAAGTTACCTTAGGACATGTTTCTCAGTCTGTTAATCTCATTCAACAGATCGCTGGCAAGTCGTTTAACCATACTGTAAGAAATCATAAAAAAATTAATCTGCCATATTACGTTTAGATTTTTGTTATTTTTCGAGTTACCCTCAGCAAGCCCTTTCATTTAATAACCATATTTTAGAAAGTGCATCACAAATATCTATAGTTTCGCCATCTTGGGTGTTTGGCCATATAGCATTTAAAATGGCGTTACTTTATTTTTAGAGTTATTCTCAGCAAGCCCTTCTATTTGGTACCCATATTGTAGAAATGCATTTAAAATAACTAGCCAGCTATCTTGGATGTTCCGTCATGTTGGATTTAGTGTGACGTTACTTTATTTTTCGAATTCCTTTTAGTAAGCCCTTTCATTTGATGCTTATATTGTAGAAGTGCATTAAAAATAATAAGTTCGATAACATTAGAAGTCCGTCATATTTGATTTAAAGTTACGTCACTTTATTTTTTGAGTTCTCTCAACAAGCCCTTATATTCGATACCCATATTGTAAAAGTATATTAAAAATAACGTCGCAATCTTTAGAAGTGCGCCATATTGGATTTAGAATGACATCACTTAATTTTTCGAGTTACTTTCATTTGATACCCATATAGGACTGCATTAAAAATAACTGGTTCGCCATCTTGGGTGTACCGCCATGTTGGATTTAGAATGACGTTACTCAGCTCATCATACATTGTCATCCAAACTAAACGTGTACACAAGATTTCAGCTTAATCGGTTGAGAATATTATATGCCTCAAAATTGACTTGCAAGATTCCTGCCGTACATATGTACATACATACCAATAAGAGTATAAGACAAACACAAAGTCTTGGTCTCAGTCAAATGATTTGACTGAGACCAAGACTACTCTTATTTATTCTATAAGAGGTCTTTTTAAGTAAAATGGACGACTTTTTCCAATATAAATACCAAGTTAAATAAAAGCTATAAAAAAAGTTCTTGCTTTTACAAGTGTGCAAATTAAAATTAGGAAACATTTTTTGTTAGGTCATAAAGTCTCTTTTATGTGATTCTTGGTTGGTTGGTTTAGGCCAGTTTCACACTTGTTTGTTTTTGGTCGCTGCTGACAAATGTAAAATGGTGCGGTTTAAACCTGATAGCTACAAATTTCTTTAAAACCTACACCTTATTAGTAGAGGACGGTCCAACGAAAATGCAAGATGTTAATTTTAAATAAGACAAAAAGTTATCAGAGAATTCTCTTAATATTTTTAGTATGATAAAAGGATCTATGACAATTATGTGTAAAAACAAATATTGACAAAATATTCACCACGTCTTTGGTGGCATTCCCTTATCCGACGGTCCATATTTTCAATGAGGCTGAGATATTATTAAGTTTCAATGTTATTCATCTGTCGAGGTATCTCATTAAACATAGATTCATTTACAAGTAGAATTGTCGCATTTGGGCAAATAAGAGAGGGTGATCATTGAAATCCGATGCATCCACAAAAAGTGACTGTTTGGTGCGGTTTATGGGCTGCCGGCGTCATCGGATCCTTCATCTTCTAAAATTAGGTGAGTCAAAAATTTGCCCTGATTCTTGTGGCCAAAAATTACGAATATGGATCTGGACGATATGTAGTATAACAAAATGGCTTGCAACTTGCCACACATCCAAAGAAACAATGGTATTTTTACTCGAGTAATTCAATAGCCGTGTAATCTCATGTCGTGGTGATAATAATTTGTCACCATGATTATGTATTTTGACACCAAAAACTCAGATCAAGAACATTGACCCCTTTATGTGTCAGAGTCATTAAAAATATGGACCATCGGATAGAGGTATGCCATCGAAGCTGTGGCGAATATTTGGCCGATATTTTGTTTCACACATATTTGTTATAGATTCTATCATAATAAAAAATATTAGGAAAATTCTTTAAAATTTTTTTGTTGTATTTACAATTATTATCGTGCGTTTTAGTTACACCACCTTTTTTTTTGATTTTTTTCCCAGTTTTTCTGATAAAATAAGCAATTTACTATAGCTACCAGGCATCAATTAAGTCAGCATTTTTAATTTTACAAGCACGCACATATAACTGACTTGTAATGTCCCCACCCTTGATCTTTCAAAAAGAACCTTAAATAAGCTGTTTACAATTTGTTAAACACAACACAAATTCACGTAACCCGTCTAGTCCCATACCCAACACATGTGTTTGAGCCTTATGGTTTCACGACTGTAAGCCTTACCATTTTTGACAAAATGTTTAAATATTATATGTAAACTTGCCCGACAAAAAAGTGACGCCTTTGCCCAGTCCGACCCCTAAAACATTTTACATTGACAGACTGGCTTAAAGCGCCACTTTCATATATGCCGGTATAAATATTCGTGGTAGGCTCGTCTAAAGAAACTTCCTTAAAAGGTTTAAAGTGTGTTCTTATCATGAAGTCCATTTTATTAATGGCCCAGGGACAATTAATACTTTTTACAGCATTAAAGGTAATTATTTAAATGTTATTATATTTTACTTTGTCAGTGACAGAATTATTTAAAAATAATTAGAACCAAAAAAATTGTTTTTGCCACTTTTTATCGCTAATTAAAAACCAGCAATACTTGACGTATAGTGTATTATACATTTGCGATGTTGAATTTAACAAAAGGTTAAAATTCATTAAAATATACAGGACGTCCCATTAAAAAAACTCACCTTACAAGAAATATTCTGTTTTTAAGATACCCTCTGCGTGTTTACCAATAATGTCAATAAAATAAGTATCTTTAAACATTTTTTTATTTTATTTTACACATCTTGTACGAAGGCGAAGTAATTTGGTGTATAAATAGATTTGGGACACCCTGTATCTATTTGAAAACTTATGCGTTTAATACTTTTATATCTAAATTTTAACATAAAAATTCCAGAAGCTTTAAAGTCATTCTGATAAATAAAATAACACGATAGATGGGAATTTATGTAATACCAATAATCCTGAACATAATCCCAAACGAAAATATTTATTTTCAAACAACGCTCTCGAAACCCCGCCATTCCAATTGATTTTTCTTCAGATTTAATTAAAGATTCAATGTTTGTCTGGCCCTATTTTTGTTTCATATTGTAGTTATGCCGTTTTTGGCACCAGATGGCACGTGATGTCCGATTTCTGCCGTTTGTTGATCTTTGACCCTTTTGGAATAGTAGTAAACAACGAATATTAGAAATTTTATTTTAAGTTAATAATATAATAATACGGGTATCTGCATCTGTTTTAAAGTTTAATAAAGTAGTTATATTTTAATTTATGTTAAATAAATAGAAATCCGTGATGGGAAAAAATGACATGGTATCTCTGTTAACAGGTACTAAAATTTGACTTTTCATAAAATTAATTTATTTCCTTAAGAAAGAAGTGAATATTTTTTTGTCGGATGTACATACACGTAAGTAAAGGTAAATGTTTAATTTTAGAATAATTTATTATGCAGAACTTACATTTTCCTTATGTTGGTAGTCCAGTCAAATAGTTTTTACCTTTATAATATTCCAAATAACTAATAAACGATCGCTTTTAGTTTCAACTTTTTAATTTTAATCCGTTAAATTACAAAATAACATTGACAGATACTAAATAATTTTCTTAGGGTTTACATATTAATGCAAGTTCTAATTGTGTTTCAAATATACTACTCGACCAGTTTGAAACTTCAAATTTTACATGATTAATTTTCCGACTTTAATAACATGTTTTTTTTTAATAATAAGTAATATTGTTTCCCATCACAGCAAAAAGGTGTGTATTATAGACGGGTAAAATTTTAGATTTTAGCTCTCGGCTTATTGTTTCCCTCCACTTCTCGTCGGGAAACAACACAACCTCGAGTCAAAATTTAAAGCCTTTTCCCTTGGGTAGCTATTATTTTTTGTGAAAAAAAAGTTAAAAATATATTTATTTAATCATTATTATTATTATTTTAATTTACATAAAAATAACTATAGTTTAGCTACTTTAAATTTCCTATCAGACCAGTATTTCTCCGGAGGGCTTTAAAGTTTCGCATGTTCAACCCATCTTTAAACTAAAACTCAAAAGAGCTTTATTATCCAAGAGACAAATCTTCCTGACAAAGTCAATTCCATAAACAATATTTTATATATGTATTCAAAAAAGAATCTTAAACTCTATCCTTAATCCATAGAGCCATATATTGTTTTTGTGAACGAAAGAATTAATTAATTTTTAATCCTTGATCAGAAAATTTTGCGTAACAGGCAATTTTTATTTGGTCCCAGAAGATCTACGTCATACCTTCCTTCCGTCGTGTCTACCATTGCTTTTGATATATCCAGAGTTCTTGAATGGGTCTGTGATGATGGCTCTTTCAACAAACTTAGATTCTTCAAACTAATTATTATAATTTTTAGACAAAGTTGTATAAAAATGGATTTTTCTAGTCGACTGTAGGTATATCAGTATATGGCCTCATTTCAAATTTTCACCAAGTTAATGCTAAGGTTATCCGAAGTCCGTAAACGTTTCTTTTTGAAAATATTTGAGGACTTAAATATTACCACAAAAAACACAAAATTTTAAATATTTTATTTAAAAACAAATTAAATCGACAATAAAATATTTATTATTACACTAAATAATGAGAAAACAGTATTCTTGCCTTCTCTTAATTTCCTACAATATTTTGTACAAAATTAATTAAACCAATACAACAAAAAGACGTCAACAAACCTGTGGTTACGGATATATAACTATACCATTGTCCGTGTGAGCCGGTTGGCTGACCTAATTTTCTAATTTGGTTTACAACAATCAGGGCATGCTCTAAGCCCATCTACGGTACACAAACTTAGTAATTAAATATTTTAATTTTAATTAAGTAACTTTTTACACTTTTTAGTTGTGTTTTTAAAGTTAATTGTCAGTTAGTGTCATTCTAAATTCAAATATGTCTTAACTGGCCGATACCGATACTTTTAGGGTTATAAATCGATACAATTGTTATGCAGGTCGATAATTTTATAATGCAATATTTTTTAATAATTAAGTTTCCGCTTTAAGCATTAGAAAGTAATTGATATGCAATTTCTTAATAGCCTGTTTTTCTTTTCTCCTATCTTTCGACAGACCAAAGAGTTTGGATTCTTAAGTTTCAACATATCATGAATGTCTCAGGTGAGGTAAAAGAAAGTATATTAACACAGGACTTAAAGATTGAAAGGAGAAACTAAAACCTCAGGTGGCAAAAGGTAATCCAAATAGACACCCAAAGAGAAATGGTATAATTTTACCTGGTAGTCCATCGTTAGATTGACCATACACAGAAAAAAATCATAAGGCGTTGTGTGCTATAAGAGTGTAGCGCAAAAATTGTGTTAAATATGTTTATTATTGACGTTCTAAGTTTAATTTTTGTTTTGTCATTAATTTTCTGTAATGAAAATCAAGGAGTCCTAAAGTTTTGTAAGTAAATGATAGTTGCTAACAACACTTAGCTAATATCAATCTTGACTACATTATAGTAGTATTGAAAACGGTAACATGAAGCTCCTGCTACAAAAATATTAAATGCTACATGCACATTATTTGCTACAAAAACGGAGCAGGTTTTACCACAACGTGTACCTGGGACCTATAGTGCTACACATTTATAACTGTGAAGGTTACAATTGCATGAATATTTACCAGATTTTTTTCCGTGTAGGAAATTTCACGTACATTTTAATACCTTTAAATATAAACTTCCCTATTGATTTTACAACAAAATAGCATCGAAGTATTTTAAAGACTTTGATTAAATAAGCCCACACACTTAATTTCAATATTTTCTAATAGGCAATTCAAATGTTATTTAAGAATAACTATTTCTAAATTTGTTTTATACCTGATCCATCCGTAATAAATCCACTAGTAATAAATAAAATGTCTTGTTAATTTTTTAATTGACATTTTAAATTTAATTAGTTGTTTATTGTAGTTTATTTATTACTTGTGGATTCATTTCGATAGGTATCAGGTATGAACCGAGTCTACAAAAGTTTTTTTAATAACTTTTATTTTAGTTATTTGAGACGCTATTCCCAATATTCCAAAATAACTTTGGATACATTCAAAGTGAAAATAATAATGAGGAAAATGCTTTTTGGTTTTAAATACGAATCTCAACCCTTGTAAAACTGCCCTGGCTATGGATTTAATGTGGTTATGTTAGTTACCTTATATTGTTCCTAAATGTGCCGCTGACAATAATTATTATTTCTTTGCACTACGGGACTTGATTGCTCGTAAGTAAGAGACGAATATAAGCAGACCTTTTGACTACAAAATAAAATAATATGTTGTAAGAGCTTAACATTTATTTTGATAATTTAATTCAATATTAAATTAGGGTCCTGTTAATAAGATATAAGCATTGCCCCTTGTTGGCTTTCCAAGTTGGGCTGAGATAGTAGTTTGAAAAACCAAATACTAAAGTAAAGGTACTATCACCAGCAACAGTATAAGTGACTAATGTTGATGAAAAGAAAAAAAAAGCTGATGCCAGTTCTAAGTCCTGGAGCACCCCAGCATTTACTTGATGAAAACTTGAAAAGATGAGGCCATATACTGAATATACCTACGTCTACTAGAAAAAATAACAATTTTAAAACAAAGTTTAGTTAAGATCATAAAGCTTCTATTAGCACAATTTTTCTAGAATATGATTTGAACCACCTTGTAGATCCTTCCGGGTCAGCAAACTTCAAATCTTAATTCCATCTTTAAAACATACAGGGTGTCCCGTAATTAATTGGACATAGGTTAATTTAGGATACCTGACATGAAAATGAAGCGTTTGAGCTTAATATCGTTTAGCAAAATGTTATTGGTTTATCGTTCTACTGGGTGTTAAAACTAATTTTTATCACCAAACATTTAGTGAAATATCTCGGAATCCACTGGACTGATTAAAGTAAAATTTGGTGTACTTTTATTATTTGGGATGACGCCACATACAATAACATAGTTTGATTAAAATGGTCATAACTTTTTGACCTCCCTGTATGCACATTTGCTAGTTGCAATAATAAATCAGCATTTAATTTTAGTTAAAAAGGTATACTTCTCCAAAAAGTAAACCGTTTTTGAAATAAACGACTTTTTATTAGGTTGCGCACGAACACTCTAAACTTTAATGAATAATAATGTTAGAAAAGGCTACTGATTATAATAAATGTTCAAAATGTTCACTATCCACTAGGACACATTGTCTAATTCTTTTATTTAAATTTTGCCTGACTCCAAATAATAATTCTTTTTGGGACCTGATGATATTGGCTCCTTCCACAATCTTTTGCCACAATTCCTGACGGTTATTTAATAAAAAAGTCGTTTATTTCAAAACAGTCTACTTTTGAGATCTAAGAAGTATAACTTTTTTGACCAAAATTAAATGCTGTTTTATTATTTCCACTTGCAAATGTGCATACAGGGAGGTCAAAAAGTCTATGACCATTTTAATCAATCAATGTTATTGTATGTGGCGCCATCTAATGGTAATGGCAAAATAGATATCATATTCGTGTTCGTCATCCCAAATAGTAAGAGTACACCAAATTTCACTTTAATCTGTCCAGTGGATCTCCGAGATATTTCACTAAATGTTTGATAAAAAATTAGTTTTAACACCCTGTAGAACAAAACCAGTAACATTTTGCTAGTGATATTGAGCTTAAACGCTTTATTTTCATGTCAGGTACCCTACATTAACCTATGTCCAATTAATTACGGAACACCCTGTATGTATTTTTAACCAAATAACCCAAAATTATCATCTTCCATCAAGTATTTTAAGTAAATTAATATAATGTGCTTTTTTATATCTTCTAGTGACATTACTTTGGGCAGCCCCAAATTCGAAATATCACCGGTGACCAGCCTAAGTTTTAATGGAAATATTGCCAGTAGGGATGGGACTCTTACATACTACAATCTAAAATAATTTCATCGATGCTGGTTTCCAATGCAAATGGTGCGGGGTCCTTTATAGTATCAGTCTTACACGCTGACTATGCCTTCAAGCCTACCTTTAGGTAGGATCAAAGGTGTGCTTAACCCTGTGTATGCCCAGTAATACCTTACTTATTGTGTATAATTACTATTTTCTTGTAATTAACCAGGCTTATTTTTATTATTAAGGTTTTTTTATTAAATAGAAACCGGAACCGGAAAACTTTAGCCTGCCTAAACCTGATAAAATTTATATTTTCATTTTCAAAATGTTATTTGCTGTACCAACAAATGGTTTTTAAACACAACTTTTAATTTATTTTAATTTGTTAGCATATCGGGCTTTAAATTAATTAATTTAATACATAAAAAGACGTCACCGAGTTTGCGGTTATGGATATATTACAGCCACATTGTCCATACTATTTGGGTGGCTTAGTTAATTTTCCAATCTGGTTAACATTAATCGAAGCGCACAATAAACTTATTTCCTGTATGTGGTCCTGCTAATTAAAGCCTATCTTTTCAGTAGCGTTTTAATATAAACCCTTTTAACCCTTTACAGCACTGGTTAGACCTACTGGGCAGTTAAAAATTAAAGAGACTGGTACTATCATGCAAAGCTACTATTTTAAGTAAGCTTTAAACCAGATTTTCGTCTTTAACTTTTAAACTACAGCAAAAAACCTATTTTATTTCTTTTTTCGGTTATTTTGTAACCCAACCAATGATTTTTTAATATCCATTTTTGCACATCTTTTCTTGATTCTTATAATTCTTCAAAGTATTACTTGTTTGCAGTAAATCATAATGTCTTTTACTTTTAATTTATCTGTATGTTTTGTATATCTTTGTGCTTTTAAAAGGTGTGTCTTATTTCTACGATTTTGTTTATGTAAGTAACAACTTTATGCAGCATCGTCATTTTTTAAGCTTCATACAGCCTTCTCAATTTTTACAGTACATACTGTTCCTTTAGGTTCAGGAAGATGCAAAATCATTTTTTTCGTCCGTGTATAGAGGTTTAGAGTGCCATCTGTAACCACTGCTTCCATAAATCACTTTGTTGTAGATATGCTCCATCGTCACGATTCGTTTTCAGTTGGTTTATACACTATTTCTTCTGCCTCCACTACTTTTTTTTTCCTGGGTAATTCATTTATGTTATCACTCAAGTCACAATTATTATTGTCATTATGCCTAGAATTTTTTCATGCAGTCTTTTAATCTCTTTAAATTTCTTTTAACTTAAATGTGTCTCTTTAATTCCGCAAAAAACAATATGGGGTTGCCGTCTACCCGAAACACCTATAATTCAATCAATAAACTTTTACTGCATACGTTATTTGTTTTGGTTATAGTAACAGCCAAGCTACAAATGTAAGTGTAGCAGCAAGATTATAAGACAAGTTTTGCAAGAAATATATTTAAATATTTTTCAGTGAGGTCATGGGCGACTCCATATTGTCGTTTAGGGATTTAATATTTAGGGGCTCTAGTTTATGTCATAGTACAATTGGGGGGTCAGTAGAAAAGTAATACAAGTACCATTGTGTTAAAATGCGAGATACGTGGAGCAATAATTTCTTTATATTTGTATGTACATTTTTAGGTATTTAATTTTTATTTATTGTTATGTTTTATATTTTTGAGAACTTTAATATCAGAAATTAACTTTTGGCTTAGATTGGGCAGTATTTTTATATGTTACTGGTTATTTTCTGATTATAATTTGTACCACTTTTCCACTAATCCCCTAAATTACCTTAGTAATTAAAGTGGTATTCCACGACACAAAGTGCAGCGATCATTTTCTAAAGTAGGCTTTTGATTTTTAACCTTTGCAACACTCTAAGGTTAGCAGAAGACAAAATACTAAAATATTTTTACAGTTTTGACACTTTCGGTTATACTGGAAGTTAATTAATTAAAGGTTAGGTTAACTATTATTCGGCGGTTTTTATTAGTTTTTACAGGTATAGCCGCCGGACGGCGGCATTTACCGATAAAATATGTAAAAACCGCCGATAATAACAAATAAATTGATATTTTAGGCGGTTTTTATATACGTCAAAAGATAAAACCGTTTTACGGCGGGTTTCTTCTTATATTTGAGCAATGCCGCCGTCGGTCGTTTAGCCAGTGCCAATTTTAACACGTTCCAGGTACATTTTTTTACATTTATATATATATACATATATTTTTTTTTGACATTGTCCATTATATTAGTTTACGACAATTAGCAATATGCTTGCTCCCAAATAGAGACCTGTAAATTCACAGTTGGCGTTTCTGCATAATTTTAGACACAATACCTCTAGTCATCCTGAAACTTGATGCTTGATTGAGCTTTCTCCGAGCTGTGTTATATCTTGTTTCTGTTTAAATCTTGGCTATAAGCTTGCAATTTCATATCCATAACTACGGCATTGTGTTAATTCGAGGTAGATGCTCAAGTTAATTTGCCGACCTGGTTTATAACGACTAGAGCAGGGGACAAGTTTATTTTGCATCCAGTTAATAAAATGATTATTACCGACTGATTTTTTTTGACGTTGTGTATTTATAAATTATATGTTTTTGTTTTGTCACCTAAAATTATCTTATTAACAAAAAAACTTATTTTTTTTTATTGATAATAAAATTGATAAAAATAATAAATTGCCGTTGTGGCGTGGGCATTTCGGCATCGCCGTTTGGACGTTGAGCCATTTTGGCGTCGGCAATTTTAGTACCAGAGTTTATTTAATAGATATAGGTAATAAACCACAACTCTTGGTGGTTAGTTAGTTCTGGTTAGTTTTAATATAGATTTTATCGCAAGATGTATGATTTTAAAATTTAGAGCTATTAGGAGTTACTTCGACGCCAAAATGTCCTAAAACCCTGATATTGCACTTTAAAAATACTGATAAGCAATAAAACTAGATCAATTTGACATCGTAATTTTTTTATTTTACGTGTTGGGTTTATATTTAAAAATAGGATTTTATCTTTATTTTATTTCAACAAACTTTATCAATAAATTGTTATTTAAAAAGCATTATTTTGACTTTACGATTTTAATCAAGTAAATTAGGCAAAATTTTTGTTTGATATTTTTAGCAAATAAAAAGATGCAATAATGACCGCTTGAAGTCGACGTGACATACAGTCAATTAAATAAAGGATTACATTCTGGTCGACGATGTTTTACTTTCTCTTAGATTCTGGGCAGTTCTTGGAGCATGTATGTGTTTTCATATACGTGGTATCAACTCATCCCAGACAGACATGAAATAAAAATCATTACATAAATCAATTATCTCAAACATCATAAAAAAACGACTTAACGGTTATTAAAACAATGATTGATAGATTTAAAAACATTGACCCAAAAAATCATAATTGTAAAGTGTATTTAGGTTTTACTTTAATACATATTTAAAAAAAAAAGGTATTGCCAAGGGGTTGCCTAAAAATGTATAGACAAGGCTATATTTTAATTTAAAAATAACTCCACACACCCTGTATAATGGCATCCTCTATTTTTTTTAAAATACATTCTAAGGCTAGTTAATAAAACATTTTAAGTTTAATTTTCCTCACGGCTTTATTTATAATATTAAAAAAAAGAATATTAGTACTGTCATGTAAGGTAAAAAAAATAGAAATTTAATTTAAATATAGCAACCCTGTAGCAACACCTTTGTTTAAATACTATATTTATTATAAAATAGTTTTTATCTGGTAAAGAGACTTGTAGCTTTTCTATGGTTTAAGACATGTACTGGGGCAAAATAAACTCTTTAAATAACAATAACTTTTATATAGTTGCACCTATCTTTTTATTTTTACAGATCTAATAGGTAGATATGTTTTCTCAAGGTTTATCAACTTCGGTCACATAGATTTAGTCAGGACCGAATTTACAGAACTTTTTCCAAAATTTAACCTCGTTGCAAAAGAAATCGGATTTAGCTACAATTGAGATAAAAAGGATGCAATTTTTTCGATTCTAAAAATGAACTTTTCTTTAATGTGCTTTGAAATTCAAATGTGAGGTTACCATGGTTTCTAAGTGGGATGCTGACACAACTTAATAGTTAATTAATGAACAATAAACGTATTAGCCTAATTGTAGATAAATTCGATTCATTTTGCAACGAAGTTAAATGCATCATTTTGAAAAAGTCCCGTTAGTCCGGACCTGACTAAATCTAATCGACCAAAATTGACACATCTAGAGAAAACATATCTGCCAATTAGCCCTGTTGAAGTAAAAAGATCGGCTTAACAGATCAAAAGGTATCATTAGTTAAAAAGTGTGCAAGTTTAACTTGGCCTACACTGTATAATTTTAATAAACTAGTATGATTAAACTCTAAGCTCTCACAGTGTATGTAAATATCTCGCCAGCAAGAAAAAAATGGTGATAAATTTGGTCATTAAAATCTTTGAAACAAATTTTTAAAGATTTTTAAATTTTAGAACTCTCTTTAGTACCGTCTGGAATTTCTAGGCAACCTACTTATATCTGACAATTACTGGTGTAGAAATTTTTGCATTGCCAATCTAAAAATGTTAGCTTAGCTGGTATTCTTTTTGTAAAATAATAATCTCAGGTTTATGTTTCTTGGTGCAACAGGCCCTAGTCAGCCAAGTGGATAATACGGTACTGATTTCAACCACTTCTTGGCCAAATGTTTGTATTATAATTACACATATCCCAATAAACAATCTAATTTAGGATATTCATAAATTGTTATATGTACATGGAACTATACCCCAATGGAAATAAAACCTTTAGTAACGAAGTTTAGTAAGGGGGATGGGGTTATTGTATTTTGCGTTGGTTGTAAACCAAAATGGAAAATTAATTGAGCCATTTTAGTTTGCATAAATAATAATATAGTAATACAACTAAAATCGTTTAATGGATAACGGCATTTTGTAAATTAAATTAAACAAATACAATTAGGAAAATAATATGAGATATTCTTAATAGTAAATAATTATTTTATTTTTACCAATAAAAATAAAATAAATATTCATGTTGGCCAAAAAAAATATTTTTGTCTAAAAACTAAGGGCCAATCCAATTACCAATCGTATCCAATACGTAATGTATACTCACCCACCTCTTTTTATTAAAATACAGTTAAAAATAGTTAAAACCTTGGGTTTTCTTTTGTTCTTATTTTGTCGGTATAAAGGTAAAACTAACTGAGTAAGAATTTTATGCTTTGAGGATATCAGCAATTTTATATAAAATTTGCTTTAAAAAAAAGATAAGCCTTTGTTAGCATGTTTTATCTTGCTGTAAAAAGTAATGAATTCTATAAAGGGTTGCTTATAATTTTTACAAAAGAAATATCCAAAGAACGTTAGAAATAACAGTTTTCGTACTTAGTGAATTTTACCTCTTTTGTAACCTGGTAATTTTAACATATAGTGCATAAATATAGTAATGTAACTGCACCTAAAAACACTAGAAACAATTGTTAGCTCTAAACTTAAAATTACATTAATTACTTGACTTAATACACCACTGATTAATATCCTCTCTCGACTTTTGCATCCAGAAAAACTCACTAAGTGACACATACGGAGTATTATTTATTTACCTTTTAAGTAACTTAGGGAGTTTTACCGTTATCACAAATGTTTTTCTTGCACTTAGTGAATTTTAATATTTTACTTAAAAGGTTTAAAAGTCAAACATGGCAGTTTTGAGTTGTTCATATGATAGAACTATTACCGCAAGTACCTTGGGTATGTTTAACTCATTTTTGATAAAAAATGTTACTCAGTGACTTTTATTTTTATACCGATGATTTATTTAATCTACAATTAAAGGGCTTATCGTTATAACATGATAAGCCACATCAGCTACAGAAATCTGTTTTATTTCCTTTTTTAATTAATTAATAATAAGATTGGCCACAATAAAAAAAATAGGTTTTGTACATAAACCTAATACACCCATAAAAATTATTTAGGTTTATTTTTAATAATTTTTTAAATTAATTTTTGATTTAACACATTTTTTTAACTTAGAAATTAATTATTTTTGTATTTCGTGTTTGTGGCTTATTATGTTATTAAAATTCAGTCAATTATAAGTATAACTATTAAATAAATAGTTTTTTTGTTATGTGTGTAAATAGACATTTACGGGTTAACAGCAAAACTTCACACGCCACACTGGATGGGCTAATGAAATAGTCCAGCCGAGAAGTTGATTTTCTACAAGAAATAGTTAAAAATCTTTTAAAAATATAGTTGACTAATAGAAAAGGACGTGTTTTGAATTTGTTCTGCAAAAAAATACAATAGATATTACTTAAAAACTGAGAAAAACAATAGCTGTCCAGTACAGTTATTTCTGGAATTGTAGCTTTAATATTTATAATTTTTATTTAACGTTAAAAATCAGTAAATATTATTTTTGTTACGGGACTTGGTTGTCATGAAAGGCGGTATAAAAGTTTAAATAATTAATTTATAAATTTTTCGCTTCATAGAGCTCATTTGGGCACTTAATGATAATTATGCATTTTTTTAAAGTTTATTATTCCGTTAATTAGATTTTTAAGTTAATATTATTTAAACAAAATCTCATTTCTTGTAAATTTTGGATTTCTGTTGAACACAGAAAAAGATGTTCTAAAGAGTAAGTGTTAAAAAAGAAGAAGCCTTAAAAATGATACTTTTCATTTTTTCTTCACAACATATTCATAATTAAGTTTTATTTTTCAAATTTTAAAAAGTATTACAATAAAAACCGGACCTCTAACAAATTCTGTTTTCATTTAATTGGTTTCTCCTTTGATAAATATTATTTATAAGAAGTGTAACAAAAAGGAGTTGAAGCTTTTGTTGATCAGTATTTTCTTTTTTTTAGGTCAACTTTCTGTTATTTAACCTAGAGCAAAAGTATGAAAATATAGATAAAAATAAGTACAATAAATAACAATTTTTCGAATACTTATCATTGCACAAAGCAAGGGATTTTGCCATCGCTAAAATATTTAACTAGTGTTTATAACCAAATAATAATACAAAAAAGTAAAATTCTCACAATATCAGATAAAACGTTTAAATTAAATTCGTTGATTTAAAATATCAATTTAAGGTTTATGTCACTAATATAGTATTCCGTTAAAATTTAATTAAATTAATACATGGAAAGGAGTCGCCCAGTTTCGCATGTATTACTGCAGCATTGTCTCTGGAAGCAGAGTGAGTCAGTTAATTTTCCAATCTAGTTCACAACAATCAGGGCAGACAATAAACCCGTGCATAATTATTATGTGAACCGGCGGTTTTTCTCTCACAGGTGTGTGAATATCCTAAATAATATTTTACATAACATCATCCCATGTTATTTTTATCTTTGATGCTTAAGTAAAGTTTTTAATATACCGGATAATTTTTCCCTACTTTTTTTTATCTCTTAAGATTGAAAAATGAAATTTAATATATTGATATTAAACATAAATGTGCACTTGTGGATCTATTTACTTGTTGTTCTATCACTTTTGGTTAAACCGGAAACGACTGCCACTTTCAAATTTTCAATGGCGGTATATTTAACCTTATTTCAATAGCATATGAGTTCAGTGACACCTTACATGTAATTTTCTGACATTTCTGCTGTTAAAATGTTTTCCATTTGTACAGTGCCGTGGTTAAGCTAAAACGATTAATTTTAAGTAAAGTAGCTATGAAAAAAATAAATGAATTCTGCTTTTGTTTCTAACAACGGAAAAAAGTTTGCGAAAATTAGTCAAGTCCTTTTTTTTATTTTGGAAAATATATGTCTTGTTAACCTTTCTAAAAAAGCATTTTATATCAAACAATTTTCTTCTAAATAAACAGTATTTTGGATAAGTTTTTTTTCTAAAAAGCATTAAATACAATAATATTATATATTATAATAATTATAATAAACACGGTGTCCCGCTGTACCAAATATAACATATTCATTTATAAAAGGGATTTTGAAAAGTTTTACCCTTCCTGAAAAGTCGTAAAAACAATAGACGATTTATTTTATTTTTCCATGGCTACTTAACTTGAAGTTAGGCGTTTGTAACTGCGGAAGTGTTAACAAATTACGTGGAAGATGTCATTTTATTCAGAATCTCATATACATCCAAAATAAGATGAAATATACTGATGAAGCGATTTAAAGTGTGAAAGTAGCAGTCACATATTGATGATGATGATGCCATTTTTTTTCTTCAAAGTTGGTTGTGTGGTGTTAAGTGTTTAAAGGGAAATCCACTCTGAGAAACACCCTGAACACTGAATTAGAAATTAAACAATCTTTAAAATATTTTTTCCATGACTTGGTAGTGATATATTTTACATCACAGCGCATTCTTAATTTAATTTAAAGGAAATATAATTATCTTATAATTTAATACCACTTTTACTAAAAAGCTTTTGTCTGCTACATGCAAAGGTTTTGCTTCTCTTCCAAACCCCTTACTAACCATACATTGGACTTGTTCAAGATAAAAGAAACTATTAGGTAATAAATCAATAGGCATAATAATGATGAAGACGACATTTTAAAATGACTGCCTTTTTGTATTCATTATATGCAATAAAGTGTCTGGATTGTAAAAAATGTGTTTATTTTAACAATGTTATGAAAAACTTAATATCTAGTTTTTGTAAAATAAATCTATAAGAAAATCCCGCCCCAAACACGAGTAGATAAAGTGCTTTTAATATTACAAATTCAAGATTGTCATTTAAGGTACCTTTAGGGAGCACACCTACTAGAGGTTGCGTTGCGACTATGCATATTAACAGCTTTTGTGACACAGAAACGCACTCCTGTTTGTTGGTTACGTGTCAGCTATGCGTATATTGGCAATAAAATATATGTTTTAGCGGGTATTTAAGGCTTTAAATTAAAATCGATTTTTTTCAAACTAAACCATTTTTTTACACAGATAATATATTGTTTTTGAAATAGCACATACTTTTGAACACCACTTTCGGGCTGTGGGGGATTTATTGCTTTTTGATAGGTACTTCAATGGCTTCTGCTCTAAAGAATTGTCCAGTATAGTGCCTCCACTTACGGTTCCCAACAAGAGAAACTCGTGGCTCCGCGCGTATGCATCCCTATACGGTCCAACTGGACAGGCCCCGAACTTCCCATTTTGTTCGTTCTTTTATCCCTAGAGTTTCTAGATTGTGGAACCTGCTGCCCGCGGAGGTCTTTCCTTCCACCCCAAATCTTCAAGTATTTAAGTCCCGTGTCAACAAACTCCCTCTTACCTCGCTTAAGACACCCACGGTACGTTGAGTATTTAGGCTTTTAGCCTTCGTGGTTTGTCCAAAGATAAACAAAAAAACATAAAACAGTTTTTTAAAACTGTTAGCATTTTTGTTAATAGGAAAAGTTATGTTTTTTTTAAACAAGCAATAAGTATGTAATTAAAAAATATAATAATTATTATTATTTTATTAACGTAGGTATTTTGTTTTTTTAGGAATAATGAGGTATAAAATCACATTTGTCTCGTTAATATAAAGTATGAAAAATTAAAGCTTTTAATAAAGGAAAATGTGGCGGCTAAAATAAATTTAAAACACAGTAAAAACCCATTATTTTCATTTTTCCTTTCATTCGTATTTGTTCAGTACGTATTCAAATAAGGAAAAAATAACCCTTTTTGTTAGAGCAAATATCCCTCTTATATTCATACATTTACTTTTCTGAAATTACTCATAAACATATCTTTAGACTGGTAATTTTAAAAGTAAAAGAAACATTTAAAACGACTTTTCCAATTGCGGAAGCGCTGGGTTGTGTTTGTCTATGCTAACAGAGAGCTGGTCGAAGTGAAACGTATCGGTCAGCTTGATCTCTAGAATATTATTGTCTGTATATAAAATGCTGTTTATAAGTCAAAAGGATAAATTAATGTTTACTTTTAGTTCCTTTTTTCAGTAAAAATATTTTAAAATGCCTCTTTGACTCAAGACACGTTGTGAGTTGTATATAACGAAAAGAATATATTCTTCTTATCAGTAAATGATATTCTTAAAAACATTATTTTAGTACAAGCATAAAGGTAGATTCAGTTAAGTAAACATATTTTTTAAGTTAAGAATATTAATGATTTCTTTGTAGATATTTTTTTGTCGACGCGATTATCTAGCGAAGAAAAGCACTAATTTCATTGGAGAAAATATATTCTTGTCAAGCGATCAATTTAAAACATATGTTTTCTTCGGCAAAAACAAATTAAAACTTAAGTTAAGAATACATTTCTTTGGCCAAGAATATATTACTTTAGGGTTGTCTTGGTTAAAGAATAACATAATTAAATACTTTCTTCAAATAAAACTACTTAGTTTTCATTTAAAACAAAAGATTGTTATAAAAATTTTATTATTCACAATTATTATTGTTAGAGTACAAAACAAAGTTTTTAATAGTATAATAATTTTATGATATTATGTTAGACCTTCTGGACGTCTCTTAGAGCCAACTCTGCTGAGGCGTCTAGGATCCTATTAATGGAAATCTCCCTGGTACAGCTCTGATGTTAATAAAAACAAGAGGTTTTGGTGCTCTGCATCCGGCATTTCTAGTATATTCTCCAGTACTTTCTTTGTGAAGATTTCACGGAAGTTCCCGATAGTCCCGGCACGATAGTAGCTTTAGTGTGGATATTTTCAGCACGGTGATCCAACTACCCCATAAAACTACAATGTGTAACCACGGATGAACTTGGTGTGTATTTGCTCACATACACGTGCAATAAAAATCACTGGCTTAGATAATTTCATTTCCTGGACTTTATGCAGAATTTATAGGTTGACGTTTTCGTTACAGATCGCCGTTTGACGTTTTGGTTTCTAATATGGTAAATTTATAGTTTGCTGTTCAGCACTTAAATATAAGAATTGTGTCAATGTTAAACAAAAAAGTGAAAATTTGATCATCTTAGACGGCGAACAGAAACGGTTAACAGAATGTAGAAATTGATTACTGTTACGTCGTTGTTTCATCTGTGAATTGCAAACGTCTAAGGGCAAACGAAAACTATAAATCCAGCTTAACAGTTATTTCTGTTAAGACAGTGACGTAATATTATTTAATACAGGGTGTTATTTAATTGATGGCCAAAAACAAAATATGATTTCTAAGCCCATTTTAGAAATAAAAGTTAATGTTACCATTTATTATGTTTTAAACCTCCTAACTTTTGAGCTACAGGGTGTTAAAGTTTTAGGAAAAACAATATTTTTTTTAACATAACTTAAATACTGTTGGATATATTTTCATAAAATTTGGCACGCATCTACTAAGCACCCACAGGAATGTTTTTATTGATAAATATTTTTAAATATTTCTGCCAGTGGCGTCCGTACGAGATGAATACTGGAGATTTAAAAGAAAATGTGGTACGCCATTGCTTTTTCCAAAATTAAAAATAATTTTCTAAATCCTTATTTATTTTACAATAAATTTAACTTGACATTTTTTTGATGCACCGTTTTCGTGTAAAAACCTAAAAGTAGGGCACCAGCCAAATAGTTTGAAATAATTTTGTTATACCATAAATGCATCAAAAACGGGGTTAAAAGGTCAAAACAAAAAAATCTTTTGTGTATATCCCTTTAGGAGGCCAGTGGTAGAAATAATTAAAAATATCTTACATTAAAAAATGCCTATTGGTGCTTAAGAGGTGCATAGTAAATTTTATAAAAACATCTTAAAGAGTTTTAAAATTATGATTAGAAAACAATTTTCTTCTTAAATATTAACACCCTGTAGCCTAAAATATTAACACCCTGTAGCCTTTGATATGCAAATTATAAATATTTCAGTGTTTTAACAACGTTGTTGGAACATAAGAAAAATTGGGTAAACATCCAAAAATCCGGCACTTACGGTACTTTGATACTTAAGCATCAAGCGTTTCCGAGTTCATACAAAGTTTAAAAAAACAATATCTAGTACAAAGAATTCTTCGAAATCATCTTTCTTAATGTTATTTTAGGAGAAGTGTTATTGTCATTTAATTATTAAAATATTTTTTATATCCTTTATGTACGTTAAAATGAAATTTCACGTTCTGTATTGTTAAAAAAGTTTTAAGAGAGGTATTTTTAATTTAAAAAAATGTTTCAGTACAATTAATATTACACTGGTCAACGCGAACTTTGGGCCTGACTTTTAAATATTAAATTTTAGTTTCTTCTATGCAAAAACTAAGGAAATTTTTTTTTAATAAAAGTTTTCTTTTGTAAAAATAAAAGCAATTTTCCAAGTTTTTGACAAATATCAGTGGTTTTTAAACAGGTAATTTAATTGATGGCTTAACATACAGGATATTATTTCTAGCTTTAAAGTTTATAAGAAATAAGAACATTTGTCCTAAACCTCTTACCTTAGCTACAAGATGTGAAAATTTTTAGAAAAAATCGTTATTTTATCATAATTTTAAAACTGGTTTAGATATTTTTTGAAATTTGACATGCGCCTACCAAGCACCAATGGGCATTTTTTAATGTATAAGATTTTTAACTATTTCTACATTTTTAAAAAATATACAGGGTGTTTTCTAACAACGGTACGAAACTTTAAGGTGTGATTATTTATGTTATTTTATGAAAAAAGTTCCTATGTATCTCAGTAAGGAAGCAACTCTGGACCATATCACACCTTGAAGTTTCATACCGTTGTTAGAAAACACCCTGTATAGAGCGGTACTGGTTCTTCCAAAGTGGAAATCATTTTAAAATCTTTGTTTATTTTTCAAGAAATTTGTCCTCTCAACCTTTTTTTCTCCAATGCACCAGTTTTGCTTAAAAAATAAAAACCGTTGTCAGGCGTTTTTGGTATAACGAAATTATTTTAAACTAGTATGCTGGTGCCTTATTTTTATTTATTTTATTTACCCAAAAACGGTGCATCGGAGGAAAAAAGTCAGGGGGTCAAATTTGTGGAAAAATAAATGATTATTTGAAAAATATTATACACGACAGGGCGTAAAATTGCACTTTTGCGCCCTAGAGCTAAAAAATATTTAAAACGCCCGCATTTATAAATGAGGGCGTAAAATAGCACTTTTGCACCCTAGGGCAAAAAGTATCAAAAACATCCGCATTTATAAATTTGTAAAATAATAATAAAATTAAATAATGCCCCATTTTTTTTGGTAGAACAACAATTTATTTAATTAATCATATGTTAAAAGTATACTGATTACAATTTGAAACATTAAAAGTGGCAAATTTCCTTCAAACTACAGAGAATGCTTATATGCTATATGCTATATTAATTTCAGTCGTACAAAAAATATTGTTTGCACCTCTGGCGTAAAGCACTTTTACGCCCACAACTTCAGCCGCGGGCGTAAAAGTGCTATTTTACGCCCTTGGTACAAAAGAACTATTTCAGTTTTAGGGAAAGCAGTATTGCATATATTTTTTAAATTTTATTTCTTTTAGGTTCGTATGAGCTGTCTTATATTAAATATACTTATCAACGTAAACCAGACAAAAGCAAACTTTAAGAACTAAAAATATAAATTAAAGTGTTTTTGTAATGTCTAAAATATGAATTTAAGTATGAGAACAAAAACAAAAAAAAAAAAAACGTTTTTTTTTCGTTGCATCGGACCAGTGTTATTTATTAATAAATAAAAAATCCATATGGCCCATTAAATTTTTATATAGCAACAGTAGCTTTAAAGAAAACTTCAAAAGCTATTGAAAATATTCTGTAACCGCAGGCGTTTTAGAATCATTAGGCTAGATTTATTTTGCATTTTAACGATTTGCCTCGGTTTCCATCAGTCGCTGCTTGGTGCAGCAGCTCATCGGATAATAGCAAATAAGATTCTACAGTTCAATAGCAAAGGGAATATAAATTATTTGCTCTAATACATTTCTATCCGCCATTGTATTATACTATTTATATACCTGGTGTTACAAGATGTTGTTACCCCTCCCCACATTTTTTTAGTTTTTAAGAGAAACTAATAAAAATTTACAGTACATTTAAAGCATAAATAAACATTTTTTGTGTTATTACAACCTTAATGTTACTTTCTGCTTTGAATATGTTTTTCTGCTAAGCAGGCTGTGAAAGTAATTATTTTACCTATTTTACTTTCACTGCTAGCAATTCATTACATTTTCTTTATTAAAACATTTACTTTGTGTTATTTAAGGCAATATTTTTTAAACATTTTAAATAGAAACACTCGTTTTTGTTTTGAAATTCGACACTAAAATTTATTTCCAATGACTTATCACAATATAATGCTTATTTTCAAAATGGCGGCCATAGATCAGTTGTTGACGAAATCCAAATCACGAAATTTATACATATATGATCTAGGGCCGCCATTTTGAAAATAAATAATATATGCCGTAAAAAAGGAATTTTGGTGTAGGATTTAAAAATAAAATTAGAAAGGGATGTTTCCGTTTAAAACGTTTGGAAAATTTTGTGTTTTTTCTTACCCATTAGCTTAAAACCCAAAATTACAAAAAGTAAGTGTCTAATAAAGAAAATGGAATATATTACTCCCTGCAAAAGTGAAATGTGTTAATATTTTATTTTTTACATTCCTGAGATATTTTTATAATAAAAAAGTGCCTATGAACATAGGACCTCAAATTTTTCGTTCTAAAGCTATGGGGTGTTAAACTTTTTAAGAAACCCAAAAATTTCCAAACACTTTTTTATAAAATTTGTGAGACTAAAAATAAAAGTAATTTAATTAGGCATTTTGCATTGGTATTGCATACATGCTAATAAGAAGTTATACTATTTAACTATTAAAAGAAAAAAATGCCATTGTATACTCCAGGAATATGCAGTTTGGCGCAGTTGTTTTTTTCTGGAAAACTAAGCAAGCTACTTCCAAATATTACGTACATTTTTTGACAATAATATTAGCCAAAATGCGTCCCACGCATGATTTTTTGTATAAATTTGGCTTATAATCCCGGGGCCAGTAATGAAATTGACTTTATGATAATAACACTTTTTAAACCTTTTTGGGGGCTTCCTTTTGATAAGTCTACTACGAATATTCATACCGCCATGTATGGAAGCGGCGCTTCAAACGAGCCTGTCAATGTCAAATGTGTCGGGTGTCGGACTGGGCGAACGCGTCACTTTTTTGTGGGACAAGTTTACCACAATGTTTTACATGTAATTTTTAAACATTGTGCCAAAAATCGTGAATGTTGCAGTTACGAAACCATCTTGACCTGTTTTGGGTATCGAATTGGGCGGATTTCGTAACTGTAACCTTTACGATTTTCGGCAAAATGTTTAATAAATGCATGTGAAACATGGTGGTAAACTTGTCCGACAAAATAAGTGACGCGTTTGCCCAGTCCGTCACCCGAAACATTTGACATTGACAGGCTGGGTTAAAGCGCCGCTTTCAGATATAGCAGTATAAATATTTATTGTAGACTTGTCAAAGAGAACCCCCTAAAAGGTTTTAAAATTGTAATTTTGATGAAGTCAATTTTATTACTGACCCAGAGACTAATAAGAATATGCCCTTAAATTTTCTTACCGCAATTAGGAAACATCCTATATATTACTTAGTTTTTACAAGCGCTTAATTTTTATCTCCATATCATAATATACTGGACTTAGATGATGCCGAACTTAGAAACCAGCTGTATTTAATTAAGAATAAAAACAAACTGTGTTTTGGTATGTCATATCACAATATATTGTAATAATTTTAGACCCTAAATGCAGTATTACGATATTTGAATAGTCAAAATAAACAAAAAATATTGTTTTTACTATTGGTAAAAAATGCGGTTTTTTATCAATTTCATAAAGATAAAGTAATCCATGTTAGTACAATGCGCATATAGTTAAAAAATGGTTTTATGTACAGTTTTATGTTTTTTTCTAAGTAAATTTTAAACTTGGTAATTTGTTTAAATGCGTACCAGAAATTCGTTTTATATGAATGTATGCAATGTGACAGTAAAAGCGAAATGGACTAAATTAAAAGATAATTTTTTCATAATTTCGGACATTATTTCTTTAAGTTTATGTGTCACTTAATTTAAAATCTATTAACTTACATTTAAACGAATTTATTAAACATTAATAATATTTTTAAATTTAAATGACTTAAAAATGTAAGATATTTACGGTCGTAGAGAAAATATAATATCCAACAAGTGCATACAGAGACTATTATTACTCATGGATTGCCGCACTTGCCTAACGGCTCCTGCTGTCAAACCTTCCATTCGTAAAAAAAATTGCAAGATTTTATATAAAAGGGCCTAACGAAAAAACATTGTATCAATAAATTATTCGTGGTTTATTAATTAAAAAATTGCAACTGAACACAAAAGTTAAAAAACGACCTTTAAGAGATCGGTTAATTTACAATAATTAGGAAAACACATTTTTAGTGCATTTCTCTGCTGACTACAGTATTTTATTAAATGGTGATAGATTATAGCTTTATTTTATTGACCGAGAACTTTTTAAAGATACTTTTATGAGATATAACCAAATACTACGTGTAATTATAAGTCTCTGCAATCTCCCATGTGGATCGTAACGCTTTCCCCGTGCCGCGCGTACCCCGTGGTGCTAGTTTGTGCGCCGAATTATACAGGAGACATTTGGAAAGTGTTTCACGTAAGTAACGATATTTTCTATAGGATGGCTTAGATAAGTGTAAGTAAAATTTGAATTTCTGTGCGGTATTGTTCAGTGAACAATTCTATATCAGTGCGAGGTCGTGGTTTAGGGTTTTCTGGTGGCGAAAAGAAGTATTTATTTTTTAAACTGCATGTCGGCGATTAACGATTAAAAAATAAACAAAACATTGGATTTTAATGTAAGAAAGATTCCGAAAGAAGCGAAACAACTTATATATAGTATATTCTTTAAACTGTGGTATAACTTACGAGAACTAACCAGAATATTGTTTACTGGTTTATCGTGAAAACATATAAATATAATTTAGAAATTTTTTCTTTGTACGTTTATTTCTACGTTGATAAAAGGCAAATTTGTGCTATGATCGATTAATAAATTTATATTTTTAAGGCTTTCAAGTAAGAATTTTAAGAACCTTGGACAGCTTAGTTATTTAAAGCTTGCGTAGGCGCTTAAACAACTCGGTATTCTTTTTGTATATTTCTCTGACAGTATGTCTATAAAACATTTTGCAGTATTTCTAAGACGTTTTGGATTATTTCAGACAAGAATAGAAACTGTTTGTAGTGTGCTAAAAATAGCCTTTGATTATCAGAAAAGACTGCATCTCTTTATTCTGGATTTCAGACGCTCTTATGTTCTTTAACGCTATTCGCATTGTACACTAAATCTACTTAATATTTTACATTATTTTTAAAAAGTATTATTTTATGGCTTCAGTTAATTATATTAAAAAAAGGTTTTTTATTGTACTTAAAACTAATTATTAATTCGGTAAGTCCTAGCTTTGTGTGGCCAGACTTTAAAACACCTAAGACAAAAAGGTTTTATTTTTTTTTTAAATTAATATAGAGATAATGTTAAAGACCTAAAGTTTTAAAAACATTAAAACTAAAAAAAAAATCTTAGAACGTTTGACCTCGAACTACCGATATAAACTTAAACAAAGGTGCTCTCGCTCCAGACCAAAGTAAAAACATATCTCGCAGACAACCTTAGTACCTATGTTTACTAAAAAAATGAAATTTTCTGTATAATATGTAGTACTTCTGGTTTAAAAGGAAGTGTTTTTAACTTTGTCATTTTAAATGGAGCACACTGTACACTTCTTTTTAAAATGGATTTAAAAGGCAATTCCTAAGAAATATATTTATCACACTCTATACCCTATCTAAACTAGTTTTTGAAAAAATTGCGTTTGAAAATGTAATGTTAACCCCCATTTTTATCGATTTGTTAGAAAACAAATGATGGTAAAAAAGCTAATGGGTTTTTCTAATCTTAATTTATACATCTTATTTTCTATTACCATAAACATATACAGTTGGAAGTGGCGCAGAAATTCTCTTTCGAAAGTAAAGAACTTCCATAATTTAAATAGAAAGTACTACCTTAAGCCCTAAATTTAATTTAAACACTTATTCTATACAGGGTTATTTTTACGTTCTGGTTAGTTAGGTGGTAGTAGTTTTCTTTAACCACCACTGTATCAAATGCAAGCAAATAAAAACATTTATCAAATTAATTTATTTTCGAAAATACCACTTTTCCAAAATACAGGCTTTTAAAATTTTAAGAAAAAAAATACATTACATTTTTGTCGTTAAAGTTTTTAAAAAGTTTTTAGGATTGTCATTCGAACAAGATTTGTATTTTTTTGAAGAAAAAAATAGTACGCTACTGCTTTTTCTTTGTTTGATTATTATTTTTGTAAAACTGATTTATAATGTACAATAAAAAAATTAAAATTGACTTTATACAGAGTCACTCAAAAATTTAAAAATTGACTTTTTTTAATTGGTCATAGCCTTCACCTAAATTTTTTAGGCAACCCTATGACCTTAGTTTAAATACTAAAATTTAATATTAAATAGTTTTTGGCCGGTAAACAGATGGGTAAAGGTCCCTTCTTATTTGGATCTTAGACTATGAGCGATGATATCTTACGTTAAAACATAGCACATTATTTTGTTGGCAATAAAAAACATAAAATAATATTAATAAATTTTGTAATGGTAACTTATTATTACATGAGGCAGGTTTCCCCTAAAAATTGTATAGTAATTTGTAGTAAAATATTTTTATTTATCTTTTGTGTACATAAATGCCATAATATACCTAAGGAAAATTACTGGTTTATTTTATTTTATATTATAATAATATGTGGTTAGTGAAAATTTATGGAATTCCATAAAGGTAGAAAGGTGATTAGTAAAGTACAGTGGATTTATTTAATATTTTTATTTTATTTTCATTTTTAAAAATAAAATACTGGTTTCTATATACCGGGTATCTACGAGATTACTATCAATCCTGTTAGTTTCTTGAGAAGTGGTACATAGTTTTAATATTTTTGTCGTATGTATGGTTGGATAGGATGCAGATTTCTAATGTTTCAGATTTTATGTAGTACATCCAGTTTAACCGGAACTGCTCTCTACTTTGCTATTTTAAATAAAACACCCTATATATTTTTCTAAAAATCAATTTTACAGGCAATTACAAGAAAATACAGTGTCACTGAGATTGACTTTCGGCAATAAAGAACTTCAATAATTTAAATGGAAAGCACTATATTAAGACTTAAATTTAAACCTAACACTTATTTCCTAATATTTTTGTATCCCTAAACCTAATATTTTTCAAGATATTAATATTTAAGTGCTAGGCTGGCTTAAAAAACCAAAGAAAACGTATTTTTGGTTCAGAGATATGATATAATTAACAAAAAAGATTGAGAATTAAGTGCTTAGTTTCAATTTAAGGCTTAATATAGGGGTTTAAATTAGTAATACTAAAGTTTTTTATTGCAAAAAGTCCTTTTTTCTCTTTTTACGTTAGTTAGCTGTGGTGGTAGGGGAGCCCAGAGGGAGATTTCGGAATTAACTACTGCGCAGCAGAATATTATACACGATCGTAAAAACAAAAATTTATTTATCAAAAGGTAATAACATGCTAAACAGTGAATATTTCACTAATCTGACAATTTGAGAGTGACGTAAAGAAAGCGAAGAGCTACAAAGTTGTAAAAAAACATCATTTGGACATTCTCTATCGTGACTTTTTTATATTTTAAAGAAAATAATTTAAGGATAACAAAAAATATATAATCCAATACGAAAAGACAATTTTCACTAGCCGAAACAATAGAAATGTTTTTTGACATATTTAAAAAGCTATAACTTTTTTCTCACCAATAAAAGGATTTTTTTCGCTCTTTGGGGTCTTCCACATAGGTCTGACCATATCCCTCTAGGTGGTGCGCTGAAGCCTCGAGGCTTATTGTGCCTTGATCCCTACTCCTTTTCATTCACACACCATTTATTTCACATAACTTGGATGGTTGCTGCTCGGTTCGTCCATTAACCTCCAAGCAAAACACCGCGTGCCGCTGTCCAACACGGCGGACACCCAGTCACCCATCCAAGTTATGGTCGCACTCCTCACCGGAGAAGCAACAAGCGCAGCTATGAAAAAATATACATTATATACCATTTTTTTCTTCTTACCATCTAAGCTTTGCAACCCAATAGGTCTCTATTGCCCTCGAGGAAATCCCATTTAGCATCGTGGGCTCCCCTACTATAGGTTATACTTAAACCTACATTTTAAAGCTAGTTGATACGAGTAAAAACTAATTACCATAGTTTAGAAACTTTAAAAGTCGATGTAACAACAACTTGCAAGAAGAGTTTGTTTGGAAGCAGTTATCTCTTGTTTGTGCACGTTACAAACCTCACGAGATCTTTTGCATAAAACAAATGGTAATAAAAGTTGAGGTTAATATGCATCGTAAGAATTGTTTATAACATTTTCTTCCTGCGATTAAATAATAATGATAAAAATTAATAAACCAACCATGTGTAAAAATAATAATGTGCAAATCTGTCTATTTTAACCGTTAAGTGTGTCTACGTAAGTTGGCAGCATTTCATAAAAAGTTTTGCTTGCTTTAAAATCCAAAGGACCACCATGAGATATTAAATTGTATCAATTCTGTACGATGTTAAATGGTAGAAAATTAAATTTTTGTGTAAGAAAAAGTATCTGTACTTTTGATTATATCGATATTAATGATAAAAAATACAGAATTTAAAATAATTTTTAAATAAACACCCTTTTTTTTTAAAGAAAAAAAATAGAAAGTAATCAGTGTGCAAAATATGTTATGGTTTTGATTTTGATAATGGTAAATTAAAAATAAATAAAAATATCTATAATTATTAAGTATATTGCACTAAAGTACAAACATTTTCATTGTTATTATTATCATCATGTTTAAATATTTAAAAAATATTTTTATATTTAATTATTACCTTTCCTTTATAATAATTTTTATTATTATTAAAAATATTTTACCTTTGGGAAAAAAATGCTAAACCTCGTAGATAATTAATTCAATTTTATATTGGATATTTGCCGTTCAGGCATGCCTAAAAATTAAGAATTTTAAAGCCGCCAACTTTCGTAAATGTGTTTTTCTACAATACTTAAAGTCTACTAAGCAGTTTTTGCTTTGCTTTTTATTTTAATTCTTTAACTAATATCCAAATCGCTATTAATTTAAACGTAGCTTCTATGGCCAAATCAATTAAACATAAATTTTTGTTACTTTATTTTTACACCGAATTGACATAATAGAAAGATACATTTTTAGCTGTACCATTTTTTTTTATAGAGGACTTTTTACCATACCTGTACAATAAAACGTTTTTATTGAAAGGGTAATAAATAAACATCCTTTTACTTATCTTTTTTGTCTTTGGACAAACTACGAAGACTAAAAGCCTAAATACTAACGTACCGTGGGTGTCTTAAGAGAAGTAAGAGTAATTAAAAATCATGAATTACCATTTAGTGTTTGGTTAATTTTTTATGACCCATTTGCACTTCTTTGCCCAAGGTGGAACTTAAAAATACTTGTGTATTCTTGGTACTATATACTATTTTACAAAAAAAAAACTTTATATGGACATATGTCCTAAACGTATTAGTTTTTAAACTACGGGGTGTAAATTTTTTTAAAAATATCGTTTTTATTATAACTTTTATACCAATTAAAATTAATTAAAAAAATGAATATATCACCTATGCATCAGGAGACATTTATTGACATAAAAGAAAAAAAATGTTTTTACCAGTGTCGTCCATACGGGGTTTGAGGTAAATATTTTTTTAGAAAAAAAAGTACGTCACTGCATTTTATTAATTACTTTTTTTAATTATTGTTTAGTTTACAACAAATTTTATCTCTTGACTTTTTTTTGTTTAATGCACGGTTTTCGTGTAAATAAATAGAAACCATTTCTTGGCATGGTCAAATTCGTAGCTAATTAAAGAAAAAATAACAAAGATTATTTTTACTGTTTAATTTGATATTAGCAAGACGAAACAACCATGCCAAAAAAATGGTTTTTATTTTTTAATGCAAAAACCGTTCATCAAACAAAAACAAACAAAAAACAAGAGATTAAATTGGTTCTAAACTAAACGAGGATTCAAATAAGACATGTTTATTTTAGAAAAATGCAGTGGCGTACCATTTTTTTTTTGATAATTATATACTCTACACCCTTTATGGACGACACTGGCAAAAACTTATATATTTTTATGTCAAAAAATGTACCCTGGTGCATAGAAAATATCTTTCAATTTTTTTTTATATTTTAATTGGTATTAAAGCTACTTAAAAAACGATATTTAAAAAAAATTGAATACCCCGTAGTTTAAAAATTAAGACATTTAGGACACATGTTTATATAAAGTTTGCTTCTATTTTTCATTCTAGAATCACCCCTTAAAGTTTGTCGGTTCAGTTAATGGACACCCTGTGTATTTAAAAAGAAAACGTTTGAGTTCGTTAAATATATTTTTAAATTATAAATATTTTTTGTTTGTATCTGTATTAATTATATTTTACGTATTTTACAATACAACAATTTACGATATACACGTACTTTTCTGTATAATTTTATTTTATACGATATACAAAGTAGAATTTATTCTGCAATTTAGAACAGAATATGTTTTTTTTTGTTTATTTATTTCTAATTCAACTTAAGCCTTCTTTAATATATAAAGTAAATAAGAAACCAAGACGTTTAGGACATATGTTCATATAAAGTTTTCTTCCTATTTTTCATTGTAGAATCACCCCTTAAAGTTTGTTGGTTCAGTTACTGGACACCCTGTATATTTAAAAAGAAAACGTTTAAGTTCGTTAAAAATATTTTTATTTAATACATTTTTTTGTTCGTATCTTTATTAATTATATTTTACGTATTTCACATTACAACAATTTACGATATACACGTACATTTTTGCATAATTTTATTTTATACGATATACGAAGTAGAAATAATGCTGCAATTTACAACAAAATGTGTTTTTTTTTTTAATAATTTCTAATTTACCTAAAGCTTTCTTAAATATATAAAGTAAAAAAAAACTAAGACGTTTAGGACATATGTTCATATAAAGTTTTTTCCTAGTTTTCATTGTAGAATCACCCTTTAAAGTTTGTTGGTTTAGTTACTGCACACCCTGTATATTTAAAACGAAAACGTTTGAGTTCGTGAAAAATATTTTTATTATATAAATATTTGTTTGTTTGTATCTTTATTAATTATACTTTCCGTATTTCACAATACAACAATTTACGATATACATGTACTTTTCTACATAATTTTATTTTATACGATATACAAAGTAGAATTAATGCTGCAAACAAAATATGTATTTTTTTGGTTTAATAATTTCTAATTTACTGAAACCATCTTTAATATATTAAGTAGAAAACATACTTACATCATTTTCTTTAAAAATAATTTTTGATTCACTTATCACCATATGCAAAATTATTAAAATTCTTAACAATCCCAGATGAATCTAAACACACACTCATTATTGTTCACACACTTTCACCATTATACGTATCATTATACCATTTAAAATCCTTTTAATAATTTATCGGGAACCTTTTCCCCTTATCCGATTCATTATTTACGCAAAAATAAGCAAGAATACCGAGGCAAAAGTCGCGATTTCAAGCTAACCGAATAGTGTCCGCCACGGCAGTTATTTCGACGCGCAGCGCCGTCGATTCAGGCTAGGAATCTCTCAACGTCCCGACGCTAGTAGTGGCCACGCTACTGGCGCGATCCGCACGCCTCCCCGCCAAAAACACTCGGTTTAACTTTGTAGAAAGCACGTGTGAAATATGAAAATATCTCTTTTAGCGGCACATATTTTTCTAACGGCTTGTACGCTTTCCGAGTCCGTGGACAAGTAGCTTTTATTTCGTTAACGAGTGGTAATTTTTTCCTAGCCTTAAAGTGTTTTGCCGTGTAAAACTTTATTATTATTTAAAAAAATATAAATTTTATATTTCTTTACAATTTCTTAATTTTTTTGTGCTTGTCAATATTAGGTTTTTACGTCTGTACTATATCTGTGTTTCTTATAATTGCAATTTTAATTATTTAAATAATATTTTTCTTTTAACTTTATGTGAATAATGTAAACCTTTTGAAATGAAATTCAATGGTAAATTTAAAATTTATTGGTATAGTAACTTATAAAAACAACAACAAATCGGAATAAATAAAAAAATATTACCTATTTGTAAAATAAGAAATAATTTTCTTTTTATTTGTTAAAGATACTATCATCATTAATATAATTACTTTTTTAGGTATTATGTATATAAGGAAATTATATTGGGTTAACAAGGTTACTTTTATATTGCTTTTGACATAGATAATATTATCGATAAAAAAATAATGTTGAGTACTTTATAGATCACCGTATTTTTGAACATAAAAAGGAAATTTAATAAAAACATTTCTAGTACGTAATATTTCACTAAAATCACTCAAAAGGACCGTTAAAAATGGAACCGTACAGTAACCTAGTGTCCAATCACCGAAAAAAGAGATATTAGTGTCAAATTAAAACTTTATAATAAAAGAATGCCCATTTAAGTTGCTTATCGAACATATAACATTTGTAACCCCACTGTGATTCTCTGTAGTGTAATTTAATTACCCTAAAAGATTTTAAAATAATTATTATAATAAGTGTCGTTTACAATAAAACAACTACAATAATAATTCAGTTAAATTTTAAGTGTACCTGTGATATCTTTAGAACAATTTCATGTTGATAATTATTATTGGACTTTATCATTGAGGATTTGTTTGCACAATTTGAAGAAGTCTTCTTTTACTTCTAAACGAATAGCCAGCTAAGAGGGTTTGCTATACCTTTTTATTTTTTCTATTCTACAGGTAAACCAGCACAGCGATGATGAAATATCCAGGCGGTCATTTTTTGACCTTTCTGGTTCTTCTGGTGTTAGGACAAGTCTGCAGCAATGGTAAGTGTCAGTTTTTCAATTTACTTATCACGCTTGTTAAAGTTTTGGACCAGAACATTGTGAAAGTTTGGTATTGACACCTGCAAAAATTTTTGGTTGGCAATTTTAATTATAAGGATTATTATTGTAAAAGTTTATTACGATTTGTTAAAAATACTTTTAAACTATTTTACATACAATGTGTCTACGTAAGCTGGCGTCATATGGGAAACTTTTTTATTGTTAATTTTACGAAAAAAGTTATTTTTTATAAAAAGTTCTGCATGGTCCAAAACCTAAAAAGCAACTATCAAAGTTCAAACTGTATCGGTCGTCTTCGAGGTTTGACTAAAAATGTAATTTTTGCTCAGTAGTAAAGTACTTGTATTTCTGCTAATATAAAAAATTGGTATTAAGAAAATATATGATAAAAATTAATTATAACTTCATAATATGTAATTTTGTTTATTTACAAAAAAATATATTTTTCTTTCTGCGATAATGGCGAAAATTTAGGATTGTAAATTAGTGCACTACATTTTATGATTATAAATTTCATAGGACAGTTCTAAATGAACTTTTTAAATTTATTGATATTAAAACAATAAGAATGTATATTGCGCTAATGTACAAACTTAAATTTTCTGAATTTTTGAAGAAATTTTTTTGTAGAAGTAAGCAAAATTTCATATTATTTAGTAATATTTTATTCTAAACATTTTCTTTTCATAACAATTTTCAATATAAGCGAACATACAGTTACTTTATTCCTAAGCAAAATTAAATTTTTGGCTAAACCTCGTAGATAACTGACACAATTTGATATATAATGATTTAGTTTTTGGTTTTAGACAATGCCGAACCTTTATAAGGAATAACTTTTTCTAAAATGAATAATATAAAAAGTCTTCCATATGACGCTAACTTACGTAGACACACTGTATAGTTAAATATTTTCGCTTTAAATTTTAAATATTAATTACCCTATGCTCAATTTTTTAATCAGTAATTTTTTAATACAAGTATGTTTTTATTTGAGTTTAGAGTAATATCTAGAAATGTGTGATATATTTAATTTAACTTAAATCGCCCTAACAAATATTTAAGTATAATTTACCCACGGAAAATCCATGCAATTAGTGTGTCTAGACTCTAGACGATTACACAAAAAGGGTTGTTTCATATATCTGTAATAACATAGTAGTAATAAAATATTCAAGTTCACGTTTTAAATAAAAATTAAATAATGTAAAATATATATATATATATTATTTTTTTGTTGATAACATTATGTTTCAAAATTTATTTTAATTACAAAATATGTATTTCATTAAAATATTGCTTTTATGACAAATAATGTATAACGTATTGCGGTTGCAATACGCGGACATAATATTTTCTCTAAAAATAAACATGGTTTTTATTTTCCAATAGTTTCAATGTTGCTTAATGGTAAAAAAAATAACCAAAAATTGATAAAATTAGGGAGTTTTTTCAAGTCGTAATGTTGTTATTATAATATATCTGAAAAGCAAAAATCTGTTTTAATCCTATTTTATTTGTTTGCTCCTTAAACATTATTATATTTTTACAAAAATTAGGTAGGGTATTGTATGTTAAGTTATTGTAACAAAAAAATTATATATTTTCTCTAAACTCCAAAACCATATTAATTTATTAATAAATGATACACAACTTGTTTTATAATAGAAAATATCTTTGGGCCAAATTTTGAAATAATATGTTTAATTGTTTATGAAACTATAATATGTCAAAAGGTATTAAGAAAAAAGATCTACTTAACTGTTATTTAATTTTAGATTTTCTATTATCTTTAAATGAGTAAAACCTCAACAGCGAATAAAACCAAAAATTTTATGTTAGGAAATCGCCAATGTTTCAGATGTTCCATGGCAAATTTTAACGAGTGTATTTTACATTGCATGTCCAGACGCCATTTTGGTTGGCGAAAATGTACTCGAGATAGAACCAACGGTGGTCAATTAGCCGCCGATTCCGGACTGTGTCTGGCTCGGTACGGGAAAGTATAAATTTTAATGTAAAGTGGTGTACAGACACGACCAAGTAATGTAAATTAAGAAAAAATATTAAACGAATATTTTTAAACATTTGCTAAGAGTATACGTTTTAACTAAGTAATATTTGAGTCTTAATAATAAGTACTATCTTCTGTATGAACAGGGCTCATTATTGTTAAGACGGAAAAAGTAATAAAATGATATTTAAGTCATTTAAGAAATATCAGTTTAGGTTATTAATGTTTAGACTGGCAAAGCTAAATGATCTAAGTGCCAAAATTAGATTAAAGAAAACTTATTAGGCAAAAGAAAAATAATAAATAGACACAACCCTATTTATACACGAAATAACTTTGCCCCTTTACAGGGTGGCGACTTTTCGTTGACCTTGCAGGGTATAGCGAAAACTACAAGAGATAGAACAAATCTGATTGCGCAATCTTGATTTTAATATTTTAAACAAATTAATGTGGTAAAAGTTTATCATGGTCAACTTAATTCGTTTAGGAGATACACAGCGTTTTTCAAATTTTGTCAATTTAGCCAATCACTTGCTTAAATTATAACAAAATAATAAAATTGCATTTTTAAAATAAGACTCTAAATATTTTTACTATTAAAGACACTTTAAAAATTTACCACATTTAAAATAATTTTCTCTAACAGTTTGGGAAATATGAGCTTTTAAATCTTAGTGGGTATATCTACTATTTTTAGATTTATATGGTTATATTTCCAAAACTATAAGAGATAAATATATTAAAGTTAAATTGTTTAACCTCTGGATATACCAATTTTGGTATTTCTCATAGCTTTTAAGAAGACCATTTAACTAATGATAAAATATATAGGGTATTCCATTTAAAAAACTCAACTTTGTGTTATCGATTTAGAAGTCAATGAAAAATATATCTTCGCCACTAAATTCTACGTAAAAATTCCTAAAACTTTTCAATTAACTGTATTTCCAGAACGAATCAAGTTAGCCATGATTAACTTTCACCATCGAATTTGTTTTAGAAATTAAAATCGAGATTTTGCAATTAGATTTGTTATATCTCTTTTAGTTTGACGCCACATATATTATTAAAACCTTTAATTTTGAATTTTTGTGAAAATTTCTTTTTTATTATTATTTGCTGAACACCAGGTTTGGCTTAGAGCTAATTATGCCAGAACCAATATTTGATTTTTTAGTTACACTGTGCATTTATTGCTCCATGGATATACATAGTTTTTGCTTATAAGTTAAAAGCTGACGTCTGTCTAAATGTTATAGTAGACATGATGCTATTTGGTTGCCTCCCTGCCTAACAGTTCTTGTCAGTTACACAATTAACCCACCTGACGTATCCTACTCATATTTTTTTAAATATCAATTTTTATAGCAAAAACGGTTTTTGTAGATTACAAAGGCTTGGGTCTTGTGTAAAGTAGGGTCAACCAAAACTTATTAAATTTACTTTAAACTGCCAATATGGAAATAATAAAAAAATAATTCTGATGATATAATGTTCACCTGGATGCCGGCACTTAGATCAATTAGCAAATAATATAATGCTGGACATTGCGGTTTTAATTTTTGACTACTTTAAAAATCGCTAAAATAAAATTGAAAATTTGATCCATAAGTGGTATATGCTCGCTGCCATGTGGAATATATTCATGGAAAAAATACGAAAATTTATATTTTAGCACTTAGGTCACTTAGCTCTGCCACTAATCATTTGTATCTTGGTAAAAAAATTAAATCACGTAATTTAAGTTCATATACTATAAATATATAATACCGTTTTTGTGCCTTTAAAAATTGCCTAATTTACGTCTAAGTACATCTAAAATGACTGACCCAAGGACTATAATTAAAAATAAACTATTAACTTAGTTTAAATAAAAGGCAATTATGTGTTTATAATTTGTATAAGTACAATTAATTATTTAGAATTATATATGATAATTAATTAATAATTAGTATAAGTACAATGGTATAGTAAATTAGTATAAATAAAATTTAAGTTTTTTATACTTGTATAATAATATAAAATACTATGAACACAAATGCATAAAACTATTTTTGTAATATTTTTTTAGGGCGTTGATTTCGTTAATTATAAAATAAGACTTTAGCTATTATTGTGTATTTGATTTGTTTTATTTATTGCAATCCGTTTAATTTTAGCTGTTAATTCTGTTAACATGGTTACAAAAATTTTTTTATCAATTTTAAACTGATAAAATTTATTTATTGTTTGGTATTATAGATATATTTTTTATTTTATAAATATTTATAATATACTCTCTAAAAGGTGCGAAAAAAATGTTCGTCACACATTTTTAAGGCTATAAGTGACTTATTTAAATATAAAACTTTTGGTTTGGCTAATTAATTATTTCATATATTATATCACAAGGCCTATAAATTTAATCGATTAAACTACCCAACAATATTTTGAGTAAGATTTTTTTGCAAAGCGGTCGAGGTTTTTTTAATTATTGTTCATGAAACTATTTGCCAAATTAATCTTACTAAAAATATTTGGGTAGTTTAATCGATTTAAATTTGTAAGTCGAGTGGTATACGGCTAGATTATTTTCTAAAAACCTACAATAAAGCCAACAACACAGAATTTAACTAATAATAAAGTTTGACATTTTCTTTCAATTTTGACAACTAGTTTGGATAGCAAAAATTTATTCGCAGATAAACAGCACATGGGGTTTTATTACTTATCTAAACAAAATTTATCAAAAAATGGTAATTTCTGATTGGTCTATTTTTTGTTGAGGGAAATATATTTTTTTAATTTAAAAGTTAAATACAAAATGTTAAAAAAAAACTTTAGGATTTTGATCTGTGACGTCTCGCACATGAGTAGATTTTAATATTTTAACCTACTACCCTCTCCACCTTTTAACCGAACAACAAATACTAAAGAAATAATAATAAAAATGTAAAACAGTTAAGTTGAACACTTTGTATCTTCAAAATTAATCCACTTTTGAATCGGAAAATGTTTTCTCTACTTTTATGAATGTCCTGTGAATAACTATATAATATTAAAGAAAGACAGCAGTGGAATTTTACTAAATTTTTAAGTGGTTTTATAAATTGGATATAAAATATAATAATATATATGCTTTGAATTTTCTGCACTAATAAAAACATATTTTTAGTATTTACCATTATGTCATTCATTTTGGAACATTGTTTTGTAATTAAATGTTAAAATGTCCTAAATAATAATTATAATAAAAAAACATTTTATTTATTTTTTCCTTATTCAACAAGAATGTTGCAAAAGAACATGTTTGCTAAAGTTTATATTATTTACCTAAAAAGACGAGGAAAAATTGAGTAAACATGATACATAGAAAGAGTATTTGATCAAAAAAACAATAAAATAACTTTTAAATTAGGCTAAAATTTTTATTCAAAGCACGTATCTTGGTTTGACTTTTATTTGTCTGAATAAATAAAGCAATAAACAAGAATAAACGCGGTTATATGTGTGTTACGATGAACAAGATGTAATATGTTACGGATTTATTAAAATTGCGCTTTTAAAAATTTCTATAAAAACTATATATTTATATTTTTGAGGGTGTACTCTATTTTACCGACAAACTGTAAGGGGTAATTTTACAACAAAAATTAGGACAACATCTTCATATGAACATATGTCCTAAAAGTCTTAGTCTTTAGTCTTTAAATTAACTCATCAGAACTAACCAGAACTACTATTAAAAGACATTTTTGACATACAAGAAAAAAATAAATTGTACCAGTGTCGTTCCTAAGGAGTTTAAGGTACCTACATATTTTTTACGAAAAAATTGGTGTACTCTGCATTTTTCTTAAATAAAAGTATAAAGGTAGGTACCATTTTTTTTTAAATAAAATATATCTGAATTGGTTTAAGAGTTATTTATAACAAAAAATTTGTTTTCAAATTTTTGACATCCCGTCGTTTTAAAACTAACCAGAACATATGTTTATAAGAAGTTTATTTTTATGTTTCATTGTAAAATCAGCCCTTAAAGTTTGTCAGTAGAGTTACTGAACACCCTGTATAACCCGCCTATACGTTTTTAAGTACCTGTTAGGATAATACCGCTTTGGTCTTGGCCTCACATTACAAAAGTGTAATAATGTACAGTAGTAAGTTTCAAGTTATAAATTTAAAGCGTTAAAGTTGGGCAGCATCTTTTATAACACCCTGTACAATAGCAGCAGCTGGGGACCTCTTTTTGGTTCTACCCGCACTATTGTTAAATATAGCATTAAATTTTGAAACTGTTGGTTACTACAGTCTACAAAATTATTTTAGCCTGTCAATTATTTTTACTTTTTACAGATTTTTTTTTAAATCTTTGGACAAACCATAAAGGCTAAAAGCCTATAATACTAACGTACCATGGGTGTCTTAAGCGAGGTAAGAGGGAGTTTGTTGACACGGTACTTAAATACTTGAAGATTTTGGGGGAAGGAAAGACCTCCGCGGGCAGCAGGTTCCACATTCTAGAAACTCTAGGGATAAAAGAAAGAACAAAGTGGGAAGTTCGGGGCCTGTTCAGTTGGACCGTATAGGGATGCATGCGTGCGGCACCACGAGTTTCTCTGGTGGGCACCGTGGGTGAAGGAACTATTCTGGACAATTCTTTAGAGCAGAAGCCATGGAAGTATCTATAAAAAGCGATAAATTCCCTACAGCCCGATGATGGGCAAGAGAGGGAAGCCTTTCTGTATGTGAAGGATCATTAATGAGACAAATAGCTCTTCTTTAGATGGAATCAAGAATGCTTAGGGTTGTGGGGGACGCCATGCCCCAGATATGAGAACAGATTTACACTAACAAAAGATTAATTACTTTTAATAAGAGTTCTAAAGAAAATTTTAAACATTAGTTTCACTATGGTGCGGGTATTGACCCACCAATTTGGCCATCACTGGTCGCTGCTGCTGTACAAGGTCTATAACAAGTTTTAACAAATAGGTAATAAGGTGACATTTGCGATATCTCTAAAACACAAGATATCCTAAGATTTTATATTATAAAAACAAAACTACACAATATAAAATGGACAAAAATATGATGTAAAATCCCTTATACATATAATAAAATTTATCGATGTAAAATTTAGAGCATTACCCAAACGCAAAGAACAAATTCAAACGTATAACAAACATACAAAATTTTACCCATCAAAAATCTGGGAACGTGCATTTGATAATACAACAAAATAAACTGAAATATTTTAATATTATAGCGAAGGACACTTACTCAATGAACATTAAAAAGCTGCGTTAATAAACTATACTAATATTATAAACATCACAGGAAAGCAAGAAAAAGAAAAACATTTTAAGTATTACGGACTCTCTAGTGCAATCAACAGTTTCCAGAGAATTTATAATAAATATTCAATAATTATTACTAAAAAATCTACTTTATGACCTTACAGCTACAGACGGAAACTAAGTTTATCTGGGTTCCTTCACATATTGGTATCTAGGGTTACGAAAAAGCGGACGCAGCAGCCCGCCGTGCGGTTTAAATTCCAGAGGCAAAAGTGATAAAACGGCTGACGGTAATTGACGCTAAACAGTTTATTAAAAACACATCACTAGTGCGTGGCAACAAAAGTGGAACCAATGAACCTCGAAATTACGGACAATAAAAGACACAGTGTTACCCTGGACTAATATACTAGTGCGGCGAAAAGAACAAGTAATTATATCCCGTCTACGAATAGAACATACCAAACTAACACACAGTTATCTTATATCCCGATCAGATCAACCCCAGTGCGATCAGTGCAAAGTCCCGTTAAGCATACACCATATACTTATAGACTGCCCCCGTTATAGTGCAGAAAGACAGATGTGCTAGGTACCCCCAGACATTGTAAACGCTCTTGTGACTATAATAATTTTTCATTAAAAAAATATTGTCACTTCAGAGTAAAAGCGTAGGGTGCTTAATATATTAAATGTTATAATTATTATATTTGCCAATATCTATGAGGGAAAAGTTATGAAAAAATAGTAAAATGCAAATGCAATTTTTAGTTCGGTTGCATATAAAAGCGTGTTTTTTAGTTTTTTTAAACTATTATTTATTTTTCATTTTTTAGTTCGATATGCATGTATGTATGTATGTATGTAAAAATGCTCCAGTTTATTCACTAAAAAAATTCCTTCGCCATTTTGTCAAGAGTAGCTAAAGTTCCTGAGAAAAGTTTGGGATGTTGCCAAAAGATGGCAACACAGGTATTGTTTTTATAATATAAAAGTTTTTTTATCCTGGCGATCCTAACCAGGATAACGGGATACTGTTTGCAGATTATTGCATTGTCATGGGTCCTTAATACGTGTGCAAAGTTTCAAAGAAATCGAATAGCTGGAAGTTGGTAAAAATTAGGCTCAAAGATTCCGTTACATAGATAGATAGATAGATAGATAGTTACAACCCAAGTTAATAAAAGCGTGTTAAAAACATTATTGCATTCCTTACTGCCACTGAACTCATAAATGAACTTTAAAAACTGTTAAATAAATATATTTATATGTAAATGATGATAACTAATTTTCGAAACTACTGAACCGATCATAAAACAATCAGAAAGCCAGACTATTTAGGAGTGCTATATGCTATCTTTTATTATGATTCAACAAAAGTTTAGAGAAAAATATAATTAACTCCCAGCGAAATGGGCGCGGGTCAGCTAGTATTAAATAAAGATAATTCTGTAACTTTTTATTTAGTTCTGGTTATTAATAATTTTATGTTTTTAGATATCTCCTATACCACTGAAAAAAAAATATCTGATGGTTGCCTTTTACGTTATAGACCATAAAAAAACTTTTTATAAGAAATAGCTTTTTTCGTAAAATTAATAATAAAAAAGTTTTCCATATGATGCAAGTAGACCCGTGTCAACAAACTTCCTTTTACATCGCTTAAAACACCCACGGTACGTTAGTATTTAGGCTTTAAGCCTTTGTGGTTTGTCTTAAGATAAAACCTCTACAAATTAACTCTGGCATATTCCATGTTTATTTAAGTTTATTATTTTTAATTAATTATATTAGGTTAATAGTAATACAATGTTTTTAAATACACATTACTTTAATTTACCTTTAAAATTGAAATATTATCTTAGGTATTAAATTTTATAAATAACTTTTACAATTAAAAAACTATTAAGAAAATAAATTTACACTTATTTTTATGGCAAAGACCCAAAGTCCATTAAATTACCTGTTTTGCCATTTTAACATTACCTAAATTAAAATTTTTTGGAATATACCACAATGTGATAACATTGATGTGTTTTTGGTGTTTTTATTGAATGATATACAAAAGCAATTTTATAGACAAAAATTTAATACCCTAATATGCTACCCGGTTGTTTTTTATGTTTGATCGTATATGCTTGTACAGGGTAACTGTTATTAGTTCAAATACAGTTTTTATGGAAAAGATAACATGTTGGGTATAAATAAAATTACGTCATATTTAAAAGTTTGTATAACCATTCGGAAACAAACTGCCAAATTTAAAAAATAGTTGATTTAAACTGTTCTCCATACCGGGTGTCCCAACGGGAACTGCTGCGTTTGATTTCTCGAAAAGTAAGCTTTGAAACATTTTGAAAATTTGGTAACAATATAATGTCAGTGGGGGACATGCAACTAAAATATTTATGAAAGCTCTACCACTTCCGGTTATACTGGAAGGTAATGTCAACTTCCTTATTTTAAATGGAACTAGGCATAAAGGTAGCCCTCAGCATGGTGATCAAAAGTCTTTATGGGCGCAGCCCTCTAACCCCAGACTCCCAGCCCCCAAATATCAAAATACACCATAATGTAAGTTACGATGTTTAGTGGTATATTTATCTAAGTTTTTGCACAGAGGTAGCTTTCAGCATGCTGATCAAAAGTCCCAATGGGTGCAACCCTCTAAAATCAACCACAGACCCCTCAAATCTTAAAATACGGCCTAAAGTAAGTTACGATTTTTAAGGGATATATTGATCTGAATTTTGACACACCAAGGTATCTCTTATCATGACAATCAAAAGATTCAATGGTCGCAAACCCTCAAAATCAACCCCCAACCTCCCACGCTTCCAGAAATCTCAAAATACGCCCTAAAGTAAGTTACGATTTTTAAGGGATATATTGATCTGAATTTTGACACACCAAGGTATCTCTTGTCATGATGATCAAAAGATTCAATGGTCGCAAACCCCCAAAATCAACCCCCTACCCCCACGCTCCCAGAAATCTCAAAATACGTCTCTAAAGTAAGTTACGATTTTTAAGGGATATATTGATCTAAATTTTGACACAGCAAGGTATCTCTCAGCATGATGATCAAAAGATTCTTAAAATAAGCCGTAAAATAAGTTCCCATGTTTAAGGATATATTTATCCGAATTTTTGCAGAGAGGCAGCTATCAGCATCAGCTGGTTAGGTATTACATACCATTTGTCTTAACAACCTTGGGGAGCATGGGGGTCTCGGGTTGATTTTGCGGGTTGTGCCAATTAGGAATTTTAATCGGCATGCTGAGAGATACGTCTGTGCGAAAATTAAGATGAATATATCCCTTAAATATCGTAACTTACTTTGGTGCGTATTTTGAGATTTGGGAGGGCGTGGGGGTCGAGGGTTGAGTTTAGAGGGTTACACCCGGGTTTTTCAAAAGGTCCGTATAAATTAGTACTCTAATTTTCTTACGCCAAAATTAAACGGTTTTACCCATTTTGCCTTAGTTGAAAAGTTGCTCACTTGCGAGATACAGGATGTCCAAGGTAAAAAACTACATTTAAAATTTGACACCCTGTATCTTGCAAACTATCAACTTTTCGACTAAGTTAAATTGTTTAATTTTGATACTTGGAATTTGTGCTAGCAGATAAAGCGTGAAAGTATGCAATGGGAAGCTTTTGTATGAAATAAAATTTTTAATTTACAATAACTTAAAAACTGTTGCTCGTAGCGATATTTATTAGGTATTATACTTTTTTGTGCAAAAAATCTGAGAAAATAAAAATTCTCTACTAAATTGTAGGTGGCTTCCTCTACATTTTACAACAGAAACATTAGCACATTTCGATTTCTCACTTTGAAGAACCTTTATTACTAAATTTAAAAAAATAAAAATACATACCATATTTAAAAATAACTAAAATAAAATAAAAACTTTGACACCCTGTATCCTGCAAACGACAAAAACTTTTCGACCAAGGTGAAATGCGTTAGATCGTTGTATTTAGGTCCAAGGAATTTGTGGTAAGATTTTGTACAGATCTTGTAGAGACACACTGACCGCAAAACCAGAGTGGTGAAAGTCAAAAATATATATATATTTTGAGATATTTGTCCATAAAGTTCAAATAAATGTGTTAAACATTGCTAAATTAAAATGAGTTTTACTTAGTATGTGAGATCCATTCCTCTACAATCGAACTATAAGCATAAAGTAACATACCTACGGATAAGAGAAACCATGGCATGCTAAAATTTTCGTACCGCTTTTGCGACAGGCTTGACGGCAGGCTTGTCATTTTCCAGTTTACACTTTAAATGCGTCGGTCGAAGCCTCGCCTCGTGTAACATCAGCGGTGGGGAGACACGTAAGCTTACTGAAATGACTAACTGGCGGTATTTCAACGAGAAACGAATAAAATTATATTGGGAGTTTTCGCATGACCTGTCCATAATTCGGCTATTTCATGATAACTCTTATAATTTCCTTACTCTATGCTATAAGTTACACCACTTTGACAAAAAATAAAAATAGCTTTAAACAATGTAAAAATACCCTAAGTTTATATTTAAAGCCAGGTCACTTATCCACTTAAACACACACATAAGCCTGCAAATAGAGTACAATCAAATTTATTTTTGTTGTTAATTAACAAGTTATCCATGGTCAATAACCCCAACATGTTTAAAACCAAACAATTTTCCTATACTATTATTAAACACAAAAAAAGAGACAAAATTTTATGGCTTCCAAATGTTAGGCATATGGTGGAAGGTGTATATCGTAGTTCAGCGTTTTCCCTACTGGGGGCTTTTGCGATGCTGTATACGTTCATTTAATTTGGTTGTTAATTTATTTAAATAATTTATTAATTTCAAGTTCTTTCATCACTCGAGGATCTCAGCGCAATCCATTGCTCATTCTATGAAATTTTATTTAATTCTAGATCATTCTATCGCCTGGGCGACGAACTCCGAGTTGAGTTGGAGCTTTGTGACTGGACGACGGTCGAAGATTTGTCGTTGCCCGGCCAGCCAGTTTTGTTGGATTGTTAACAAGGTATAAAACGAGACACATGTTCACAGTGTTCCCAGGCTATGTTCGGAGATATTCAAAAAACTTTCTAATAATCTTCGGTAGATTAAATCGGCGCTACGCGCTCTTTTAACTAATGATAACTTTTTGTCTGTTATTTTAAAGAGCCAACCGTCAGATATATTATCTCGAAACATGGGTAATTTTTTTTTTTAGATATTGATGAACCCTATATCTGGAAAAGTGGCACACTGTAGTACATATTTACCTTGCAAAAGCTGAAGTTCCTAGGACAATGTTTTCCGGTGCCCCCAGGCACTCAAAAATTCGGATATTAACGTTTTTTTGTTAATTTTTTAAGTTGCAGCTCTTCGCTTGTTTTTTGGTAAAACAACCCAGAGCTCACCACGAGGAGGTGGCTGCAAGTCGAGCTCCACCCACCCACCCACTTCCTTAAGTTAAAAAATTACGGGCTGGCCTTGAAATAGTCTCTTTTACACTCAAATTTAGGTAATATTTGACGCCCCGAAATACGATTTCTAATGAAACCATCTCGTGCATCAGAACCACAAACAGCTACTGACGCTTCTGTTACAAGTTTTATGCAACGTTCGACAGCTTGGGTGTGACATGGTAGTTTGAAAATATTGATTTCCTCGGGGATTGCAGCAATCATTTTCCTCAGATTTTCTGTTGAAAATGCTCGTGTAACTGGAGGCTCGGTTACAGCTACTGCTTGCCAGTGTATCAGTTCGGTGTAATCTGTACATTCAAAATTAATTTTGGGTACCTTAAATTTTCTCACATTAGCTTGAGGTTGGTTTGTACGACATTTTAATATACGTCGCAATCCTAGTTCCCTAATATGCAAACGTTCGTCTCCAAGCATACATAAAAGAATGTTTTCTGGGTGTGCGAAATAGCCGTTGACCTGAATAATTTTGTCAACGATTTGCCTTAAATTTGGAGATAGGTATCGAGATCTCTGAATTAAATTAAATAAATGCAGCGAACCGTACTTCACATCAGGTTTTAGTTTAATAGAAAACCAGGTTGTTACATACACTTTTAATATATAGTTTGTTAAAATTTTCAATTCTTCAGATGGATTTATAGTTCCAACGTATAAGCGCAAAATCCTGTTGGCAGTTGTGAGCCATCTTGAATGTGCCAACTTTCCAGGTTGCTTTTGAGCCAAACTTTTTGAAATAACGCCATTTGATATTGCAATGCTGATCTCCAAAAGATATTTCTGATCAGTGCTTAAAATCTTAGGATCTACTTCTGGAACTATTACATCAATATTTTTAAATGAAACAATTGGTAGTTTTTCGCAAGATTGTAACTGCTGGCCAATTACTCCAATATATTGAGTTGGCCCAGTTGTTTCTCCATCCAAGTTTTTAATTAGGTGGCGAAGCGGTAATTCATTACAGTGCAGCAGGCAAATTATCCACTGTAAGGATTTTCCGGTTTCTACTTCAAGATTACGAATAATACCGTTGTTAATTCCCGTATTGACAGCTGTTCCATCACACCCTATTGCAACTAGCTCAGACAAGTCCATTTGTTTTTGGAGAAAATGAAGCATATTTGTTGTGATGTTTTTAGCAGTACCTGAAGAAACTTCAAAATGGCCTAAATATTTTGAGCCTGGTTCTGAAACGAGTGCAATGTGCTCTTCGACAATTGTTTTTCGATGGAAAGTGTCTCCTTCTTTTGTTTGAACAAGAGTTTTATCCTTTCTGCCGTCGAAATATATAGCATATAAAGGGTTATTATTAACATTGTGTTGTTCCTTTATTGTAGTTCGTGCTCGCTTACGTTCTCGTCTTATTTTGTTTCTATCGATTATTTTGCTTGTCTCTTCTTTTGAAATTAGGCCAACATCTTTCAAAACGGCGTTTGCTATAATCGCAGCTGACCTGTCTGACACCCCCGTACGATCACAGGCTTGAGCTAAACTCGGTAGAGTTAATCTCATCTGCGAAGTTCCCGGAATTGCCTTGCTGGTACTGACATTAACTATATTTACAAAATCTGGGTCATCTTTAGTTTCGTTAAGATCGTCTGGGTTGTGATCTTCCGGTATTAAAAATTTATTTGGTCTAGAAATCACAGTTTCTGTTATGGTAATATCAGGCTTCGTTACTGTTTCGGTTCGCTTTCTGTCTAGAGAACGTTCAATTTTTTTGTTGTAATAACATCAACTGAAGCAATAACCATTTTTCTGTCCGTCCTTTGGTCTGTTAAAAACTCTCTTTCTCTGAAGGGTACTTTTGTGTTGCAATTGCATAACAAAAAATCAACACATTTACAAGTTGAAATGTCAAAAAGCCTACCTTCCGCATCTTTCCTAAACTCAGCTATTTTTGTTAAAAACACTTCACTATTCCTTGACTTTATAGGTTTTTTTATCTTTCGAACTTTCTCATGATAGCTTCTAATTAAATGTATAATTTGTTGATCCGAAATGATTGGTATGGAGGATTTCGCCCATATTACTTTAATTTCGGCAAGTAAAATTGTTGAAATATGTGCTAATGTAGGCTCTGCTTTGTTTTGCGACGCATCCAATAAGGACAGCCGTATAAATAGATAGTTTTTCATAACGTCCGCGTATGTCGGTAACACATTCTCTTTAAATTTGGATGGAGCTCCAAACACAGGACACTTCACGTCTTTTCTCGTTTTTGGCATGTTGTTACTACTCATACAACTTACAAAATATTATTTTTGGTGTTGTCAAATATGGTTTCAAACGATTGATAGTAACCAAACTAAAAACACATACGTACAAGCTGAAACCCGCCGTAGAACTGACCAAATGATGCCCAGACGTGCATTTCATGAGTGCGTCCGAGAGCGCCGACTTTAAAGTGGTGGGGGCACCGGTAAACATTAACCGATCGCGTTCAAATTTTAAAGGGTTCATTTACTTGTTACTACGCCACTTTTCCGCATATAGGAGTATAAGATTTTAAAAGTTGATATTTTCCTGAACCGATCATAAAACAATCAGAAAGCCAGACTATTTAGGAGTGCTATATGCTATCTTTTATTATGATTCAACAAAAAGTTTAGAGAAAAATATAATTAACTCCCAGCGAAATGGGCGCGGGTCAGCTAGTATTAAATAAAGATAATTCTGTAACTTTTTATTTAGTTCTGGTTATTAATAAATTTTATGTTTTTAGATATCTCCTATACCACTGAAAAAAAAAATATCTGATGGTTGCCTTTTACGTTATAGACCATAAAAAAACTTTTATAAGAAATAGCTTTTTCGTAAAATTAATAATAAAAAAGTTTTCCACATGATGCAAGTAGACCCGTGTCAACAAACTTCCTTTTACATCGCTTAAAACACCCACGGTACGTTAGTATTTAGGCTTTAAGCCTTCGTGGTTTGTCTTAAGATAAAAAAGACACCCTCTACAAATTAACTCTGGCATATTCCATGTTTATTTAAGTTTATTATTTTTAATTAATTATATTAGGTTAATAGTAATACAATGTTTTTAAATACACATTACTTTAATTTACCTTTAAAATTGAAATATTATCTTAGGTATTAAATTTTATAAATAACTTTTACAATTAAAAAACTATTAAGAAAATAAATTTACACTTATTTTTATGGCAAAGACCCAAAGTCCATTAAATTACCTGTTTTGCCATTTTAACATTACCTAAATTAAAATTTTTGGAATATACCACAATGTGATAACATTGATGTGTTTTTGGTGTTTTTATTGAATAATATACAAAAGCAATTTTATAGACAAAAATTTAATACCCTAATATGCTACCCGGTTGTTTTTATGTTTGATCGTATATGCTTGTACAGGGTAACTGTTATTAGTTCAAATACAGTTTTTATGGAAAAGATAACATGTTGGGTATAAATAAAATTACGTCATAATTAAAAGTCTGTTTAACCATTTGGAAACAAACTGCCAAATTTAAAAAATAGTTGATTTAAACTGTTCTCCATACCGGGTGTCCCAACGGGAACTGCTGCGATTGATTTCTCGAAAAGTAAGCTTTGAAACATTTTGAAAATTTGGTAACAATATAATGTCAGTGGGGACATGCAACTAAAATATTTATGAAAGCTCTACCACTTCCGGTTATACCGGAAGGTAATCTCAACTTCCTTATTTTAAATGGAACTAGGCATAAAGGTAGCCCTCAGCATGGTGATCAAAACTCTTTATGGGTGCAGCCCTCTAACCCGACTCAGAGCCCCCAAATATCAAAATACACCATAATGTAAGTTACGATGTTTAGTGGTATATTTATCTAAGTTTTTGCACAGAAGTAGCTTTCAGCATGCTGATCAAAAGTCCCAATGGGTGCAACCCTCTAAAATCAACCACAGACCCCTCAAACCTTAAAATACGGCCTAAAGTAAGTTACGATTTTTAAGGGATATATTGATCTGAATTTTGACACACCAAGGTATCTCTTGTCATGATGATCAAAAGATTCAATGGTCGCAAACCCTCAAAATCAACCCCCTACCTCCCACGCTCCCAGAAATCTCAAAATACGCCCTAAAGTAAGTTACGATTTTTAAGGGATATATTGATCTGAATTTTGACACAGCAAGGTATCTCTCAGCATGATGATCAAAAGATTCTTAAAATAAGCCGTAAAATTAAGTTACCATTAGATATTATCCGATTTTTTGCATAGAGGCAGCTATCAGCATCAGCTGGTTAGGTATTACATACCTTAACAACCTTGGGGAGCATGGGGGTCTCGGGTTGATTTTGCGGGTTGTGCCAATTAGGAATTTTAATCGGCATGCTGAGAGATACGTCTGTGCGAAAATTAAGATGAATATATCCCTTAAATATCGTAACTTACTTTGGTGCGTATTTTGAGATTTGGGAGGGCGTGGGGGTCGAGGGTTGAGTTTAGAGGGTTACACCCGGGTTTTTCAAAAGGTCCGTATAAATTAGTACTCTAATTTTCTTACGCCAAAATTAAACGGTTTTACCCATTTTGCCTTAGTTGAAAAGTTGCTCACTTGCGAGATACAGGATGTCCAAGGTAAAAAACTACATTTAAAATTTGACACCCTGTATCTTGCAAACTATCAACTTTTCGACTAAGTTAAATTGTTTAATTTTGATACTTGGAATTTGTGCTAGCAGATAAAGCGTGAAAGTATGCAATGGGAAGCTTTTGTATGAAATAAAATTTTTAATTTACAATACCTTAAAAACTGTTGCTCGTAGCGATATTTATTAGGTATTATACTTTTTTGTGCAAAAAATCTGAGAAAATAAAAATTATCTACTAAACTGTAGGTGGCTTCCTCTACATTTTACAACAGAAACGTTAGCACATTTCGATTTCTCACTTTGAAGAACCTTTATTACTAAATTTAAAAAATAAAAATACATACCATATTTAAAAATAACTAAAATAAAATAAAAACTTTGACACCCTGTATCCTGCAAACGACAAAAACTTTTCGACCAAGGTGAAATACGTTAGATCGTTGTATTTAGGTCCAAGGAATTTGTGGTAAGATTTTGTACAGATCTTGTAGAGACACACTGACCGCAAAACCAGAGTGGTGAAAGTCAAAAATATATATATATTTTGAGATATTTGTCCATAAAGTTCAAATAAATGTGTTAAACATTGCTAAATTAAAATGAGTTTTACTTAGTATGTGAGATCCATTCCTCTACAATCGAACTATAAGCATAAAAGTAACATACCTACGGATAAGAGAAACCATGGCATGCTAAAATTTTCGTACCGCTTTTGCGACAGGCTTGACGGCAGGCTTGTCATTTTTCCAGTTTACACTTTAAATGCGTCGGTCGAAGCCTCGCCTCGTGTAACATCAGCGGTGGGGAGACACGTAAGCTTACTGAAATGACTAACTGGCGGTATTTCAACGAGAAACGAATAAAATTATATTGGGAGTTTTCGCATGACCTGTCCATAATTCGGCTATTTCATGATAACTCTTATAATTTCCTTACTCTATGCTATAAGTTACACCACTTTGACAAAAAATAAAAATAGCTTTAAACAATGTAAAAATACCCTAAGTTTATATTTAAAGCCAGGTCACTTATCCACTTAAACACACACATAAGCCTGCAAATAGAGTACAATCAAATTTATTTTTGTTGTTAATTAACAAGTTATCCATGGTCAATAACCCCAACATGTTTAAAACCAAACAATTTTCCTATACTATTATTAAACACAAAAAAAGAGACAAAATTTTATGGCTTCCAAATGTTAGGCATATGGTGGAAGGTGTATATCGTAGTTCAGCGTTTTCCTACTGGGGGCTTTTGCGATGCTGTATACGTCATATACGCTATTCAAATTAAGATATTATGGGCTCAAGTGTTTGGCAACATTGCACCGTGTATATAGGAGGGCTTCTTGGGATTTTTGTCCGCCGACCGCGGTCACAGGCGTGGCCGTCGTCGCCGTCGCAGTTGCGGTCGGTGGGACTGTTGGTTGGTCGGTTGGTCGCGCGGTCAGAAGGTCGTTGAGTCAAGGGGTCGGGGGTCGGGAGGTCGGCAGGTCGGCATGGTCGGATGGTCGGATGGTCGGATGGTCGGAGGGTCGAGAGGAAGGGTTGTCGAAGGGTCGGGAGAACGGGCGGTCGGGAGGATTTGATATTTAAACATGAAATTAACAATTAAACTATTCTTACAAAAAGTAAAAATGGCTTTTAGTTTTTGTTTTTAAACAAGGTGACTTTATACCACTTAAGTTATAAAGCCCTCATAATCCTGTCAAATACAGTACAATCAAATTTATTTTTATTGTTAATAAACAAGTTATCCATGGTCAATAACCCCAACATGTTAAAACCCAAACAATTTTCCTATACTATTATTAAACACAAAGTCAAAAACTTAACATGACTGATCCATCATCTGTAAACAGTAGAAACATTTAGTGCAAAACAAAATATTTACCTTCTTTAACAATACACGCAATATTTATTTTTTAATGACTTGTTTTATCGAAATCTCTTATCTAAGAGTCGAGTCCACACGTTACGTTTGACACGTATTATTTATTGTTTGCCTACCAGAAGTATTTAAATACGTTATTCAACGAAAAATGGAGCAGGAAACACGTTTTTAGCGTGTAGTCCAAAAACCTCTAAATAAACCAAATGATTATGGAGAATGTATTGGTGTTTCTTAAAACTACTTTTGCCTTAGTTGATTGAAAAAACTTATATTCTTAAGATAAGCTTTTCTAGCCGCCCTTATTTTTAAATAATGAATATATGTTTTTATCCGATCGGACGAAAAATTATACAGGGTGTTTCCTAAGTGCGGTAGGAAAATTTAAGGGCGCTTTCCTAGGCTGTTTTTCTGAACAAAAGTTTATATAAATATGGCTCTTAAAATTTTTGCGTTGCACGATAAAACGCGATTCGCTGCCGTTTTTCTTAAAATGATTCAAAGATAATCGGAAAGTTAATTGATTTTTGAAAACATTAATAATTAACACATGAAATTTCCCAAAATTAAAAAACCGTAAAAATAACAAAGTTTCCGATAATATTTGGTTCATTTTAAGAAACTTTTCTATATATAATTTTTTCTTAAAAATATTTAAAAAACGGCAGCGAATCGCGTTTTTGGTCAATTTAACGTGCAACGGCATCTTCTTAATATACAGGGTGTAAAACCTAAAAATTTCTAAAACACTTTTTTAGTCAAATTTGTTAGACTAGGTATGAACGTTATTTAATTAGGAAGCCTAAATACTAAGGTACCGTGGATGTCTTAAGCAAGGTAAGAGGAAGTTTGTTAACACGGGACTTAAAAACTTGAAGATTTGGGGGAAAACCTCCGCTGGCGGTAGGTTTCACAGTCTAGAAACTTTAGGGATAAAAGAACGAAAGAAATGGGAAGTTCGGGGTCTGTCCAGTTGGACCGTATAGGGATGCATACGTGCGGCACCACGAGTTTCTCTGTTGGGAGCTGCAAGAGGAGGGACTATACTGGATAATTCGTCGGAGCAGAAGCCGTAAAAGTATCTCTAAAAGAGCGATAAATCTCCCACAGCTCGACGATGGGCAAGAGAAGGAAGTCTTTGAGTAAGTAAAGGATCATTAATGAGACGAACAGCTCTTCTTTGAATGGCATTAAGAATGCTGAGGGTTGTAGGGGATGCCATTCCCTAGACATGAGAACAATATTCCAGAGAGGGTTGAATTTAGGACACATACAAAGTGTATAAATTGGAAGGAGAAAAATACTTTTGGCTCAGAAAAGAAATCCAAGCTTTTTGAAGCCGCGGTGGCTATACATACAATGTGTTTATGCCAGTTACATAATTGCTAATAAGAAGTTATACCACTTAATTTCTAAAAGAATAAAATGCCCCAATGTTTCTTTATGGTCCAGGATTATGCAGTTTACTGGGTTTTTTTCTGAAAAAGTAAGCAAAATTACGACAATACCAAAAAGTTGTATTTTTACGTGTTTCATCTGGAAAAAATATAAAAGTTATAAAAAGTCAGTAGCGTACATTTTTTTGTCAATAATTTTAGTCAATATGCGTTTTTTAACAAACACCACAACCAAATTTTATTAAAATCGGAAAAGGCATATTTAAGATATCATTACATACCTGGTTTTCTTTTTCGTGCTCAACACCCTACTTTTTGTCCTGCCCTGTATATTCTCACCATTCAATAAATCCTTAAAAATAGGTTTAGGAAAATACAACATTAAATGTATCTAACTTTACTAGTTTCGACAATATGACCATCTAAATGAGGTATTTAGGTAATTTTCAAAGTACCGCCATTTTGTAGTAGGTAAAGGTATTGACCTAATATTCTGGGGTTATAAAGTACTCATTAGGAACTTAAAAACTAGTCACAAGACATCCTTTTCCATTTATTTTTTTTAATGCCGCCCAGCTGCCAGTTTGACATTTATATCTGTCATTTCTTTTGTAAAATTTGGTTTATGTTGTCCTACTAAAGTTCCTAAATTTTCTTGAAAAAATGCCAAACAATTCAAAAGTGGGGAGGAGGGTCTGAATTTAGACAAGCACTGTATGTGTATGCATGGTTGCTGCGTTTGGAAGTAAAATATTTAAAAATAAATGGAATAAACGTGTAAAATCCATAAAAAACAGAGTATGGGGGAATACAGGGTGAATCAAAAATCTATCACGAAACTTAAGGGATGATTCTACTTTACAAAATAAGGGTAGAGCTTCATACATTTTTATTTAAATGTCATTCGTTTTCGAGTTACAAGCCGTCAAAGTTCAATTTTTATTTTGGTTTTTTCGCCATATTGCATTTATTTTTTAACCAATCCAGTTGATATTTGGCACACAAATCGAGCTAAAATTTTAATACAAAAGTTTTTTTTTAAATACCGCCAGAGGGCACATTACCTAAAACTTAAAATTTATTTACATCATAACTTTTTTATTTTGACAGATATCGCAAAGCTGGGGGCGCCATTTTATAGATAATCAAAAACCTTAAAAATAAGGTACTTCGTATTAAAGTCGATAAACCTCACCGTTTAGGCACCAACGCCTGTGTACCAAATTTAGTCAAAATCGGAGTTGCCGCAACTTTCTACCAAAAACTTTTACTTTTTTAATTTAGTTGACTTGGTATTTATAATAATAAAAAGTTATCAATAGTACGACTTAAGTTTAATTACCCTGTATATTAGCAAAAACGAAAACCATTTTTTATTGTTTTATAACTAGTAGTAGTAAGTACCTAAAATTTTCGCAATCGAAAAGTTTTGCACCTTTTAAAATTTATTATTATAACTTTTAATTACAAATTTACTTTTGAAACAACTCTTGCGTGGCCAAAACACATTAAATTTATAATCATAGCTACTGCCAGGAAGCTTGAATTTTCAAACCGTTATTTCCCTTATTCCGATCTGTATACTTCGTATACTTTTAAAATTATACCCCACTTGATATACTGCTCCCATATTTTTGTTCTTCTACCGCAATACTTAACACGTAGTAACGATAATAATAACCACAATTGAATCGTTTATTTCAGAAACCCCCTATCTCCAGAATATTACATTTTGACTAAACTAATAAAAACTACACAGTTTCAACAAAAACAATTTTTTGTGATAAAAAACAGTTTTGAAGCCGCTCGACAGACGTTTTTAATGTGCATAGATAGGGGATTTCTGCACTAAACGATGTGTTTACCCCTATACAATTCAATTTTACCCAAAAGTCAATTTCTAAAATTTTGGTCGATATGGGCTTTCTGAAATAAACGATTCAATTATAATAATAATAACAACAAACTGACTTTATTGTAAACATAATATTATTTATGGAAGGCGAAGGTAAAGCTTCCTCATTTACTCTTAATAATTAATTATATTGTAGTCTTTATTCTACATTTTTAAAAATAGTATAAAATATTTTTTTTAGTGGATTTTTTATATTTTACATAAAACGCTTGATTTTTCTAAAAAGGTTTTGAGAAAAGAAATCGCATAATATTAGGAATAGTAGGGAAGACAGCGCTATGTTCTTCATACCAATTTTATACCGAATATATTTTATTTATAGCAGTAAAATAGTTTTTGTACGACCGGGCGTAAAATTCCACTTTTACGCCCTAGCGCAAAAAGTATTAAAAACGCCTGCATTTTTAAATGAGGGCGTAAAATAGCACTTTTACGCACTAGGGCAAAAAAAATCAATAACGCCCTCATTTATAAATTTATAAAACAATAATAAAATTAAATTATGCCCTATTTTTTTTAACCATTTATTTAGATATACATATGTTAAATGTATACTGATTACAATTTGAAACATTAAAAGCTGGGCAATTTTCTCCTTACTACAGAGTCGTACAAAAATATTGTTTGCACCTCTGGCGTAAAGCACTTTTACGCCCACAGCTGATTGTAACTTTGAGCCGCGGGTCTAAAAGTGCTATTTTACGCCCTTGATACAAAAATGACTTATTAGATAGTCCGCAAAATAGGCGTCAGTCGCCGTTCCTGCGGTGGAATCAACGGTACCGTCATCGGAACCAGGATGAAAAGTCGTTAAAAAAATGACCCTTAAATATTTTCTTACGTTGTCAAAATTTATGTAACAGTTATTTAGATGATTTTCAACTAAAATAATAGGCAGCTGTATTGAATATGGTTTATCTTGCGTCAGTCACATACGCAGTGTGGACCATTTGGTGATCAACAAATTGGACACTTTTTATTTGCAATATATACCAAAAATTTTATTCTTTATAAAACTTAGTGCATGGTTTCAAAGTATATTTACAGTAGTTAGTTTTATTAAAAGTTAAGGAATGTACAGAGTTAGTAAAGAAAAAACAAAATCCTGCTTAAGAGTAAATTAAGTACCCTTATTTTTAAAAATATAAGAAAATGTTAAATAGAAAAGTCATTTAGAATCAAAAGGTATACCTACATATTAAGTCACGAATCAGTTTTCGTTATTCGACTAACTATAACCGTGGTAATAATTGGTGACAACTTTGACGTATAACACATGAATTAAACTTCAACATAACCAATTGTAAGTACCATTTTATAATGGGTTAAGCGCCTAAAATTTATGATGGCCTCCTATTCAAATTTTTATGGTGCCGCCACATATTGGGCAAAGTTGTGGCCGAACTATTTGGCAAACTATTTGTAAGCAAGCGGACTCGAGAAAAGTTGGGCCAATTAAGGCGAATGCAGACGAACTACCCGTCCACAGAATGGTGTTTGCAAAAGGTTTGTCGTAGTTGGCCCAATGTTTGGCGGCGGCATTAAATTTGTTTGAAGAATTTTGAATGATATCTCTATGATACAAATTTTTATTATTCTGATTAAATATTTTTTAAGTAGCTACTATCAATTTACATTTAAACAAATTTATTCAAATTAAAGCAAAGTTATAAAATTTAACTAAATTTATATTTTTATCCAACTCCTAACTTTAATTTTATTGCAAGGGTATTTAATAGCAATCTAGACTTACACAAATAAGCTTTTTAAAGATACGTGCACATACGTCGGCATCGGACGGACGCGGGACGGCACGGTTTGGAAAAAATAGTTTTGGTGAAATTAAATGACACACACGCACATGCGAATCATGGGTAAACCATGGGCAAAGTTAGCGCCTTTTCACCATGGTATAAAACCACCGAGGAAAAAGGAATGGGCCTAAATTCTTGTCAAATAACGACCTTTATCGCACATATGAAACGGTAATGGCCGGGTTTTAATTAAAGTTGCTATATTCTAGCGGGATTTTTAAATCCGGTGCAAATTGCCCGCACATAGATGCACTGCTTTATTTAACTTCATTAAAACCATTTTTTCCGATCCGTACCGTCCATCCGATGCCGACATATGTGCGCGTACCTCAATAGGGAAATATACTATAAAAAAGGTGCATATTAAAACTACCTATTTATTGTACAATAACTTTTATTTCAAATTTCTATGAAAATGTTAAACAGGTAATTCCAAAAATTTATAAATAAATAAAAAAATTAAGACGAGGCCATGACTTGGTATTTTTACCTTTTTTATATATTTTTTAAGGGTACTTCACTCTTAAGCAGTTTTTAATATTTTTGGGTTAACCTGTATATCATTAAACTTTAAATAAAACTAACTTGTCATTATACAGTTTAAGACCATGCACTAACTTTTATAAAGAATATAATTTTCAGATAAATTGTAAACAAAGACGTTTCTTATTTGTTGCACACTCAATGGACCACAGTGTATAAATGACACATGATCCAACATATTCGATAAAGCTGACTATTATTTTTTAGTTTAAAATCATCCAAATAAAGATCTTAATTAAAAAATATAGACCTTTTAATATTAATATTAAGGGCTCAAACCTTTACGATTTCTTTTGTCACCCTAAACAATATTTTCGATATAAAAAAAAATTGCTCAGTCTAATACACACTATATTATAAAATATGTTTACGTTTTATATTTGTGGCAAATTGGGATGCAACATCGAAGCCAAACATCGATGACGACATCGAAAGCCGACCATCGATGGCAACGAGACATTAAACTAGTAAAATCGATGTTTCATTAACATCAATAATCGATGGTCCAATAATTAAAATAATAGAAAAAATTAAAACCAAAGACTTTTAAACTAAATATTTTATTTTTTTGCTTACCCTTCACGCATAGTTTGGTTCTCAAACCAGGTATTTTCTTTCCCCTTACCGACTCCGACTCGACGGCGGTGGCGGCAAAATACAACAAATTAAATAACAAGAAATTAAACCTAAATGGCTTCACCACATTTTTTTTGCCGTAGCCGAATAGCAGCGAAACGTTATCAGCTTAATCACCGGGCATTACCACAAAAAAATCACTGTTAAACGCCTTCTTGTTTTGTGGAACCTTTTAAACATTAATGGACAAAAATATCAAGTGATACTTTGTTCCACAGTTAAGTTTTGTAAATTTTATATAGGTATTTGCTTTTCAAAAATACCTGAATCGGTAACAAGTATATACGTATACCCAATTTCAAATAATTAATATAGTTAGAAACAAAACAAATATTTACTTAATAATTTATAGTAAAACTTTGTATTTATTTGCGAATTTTCCGATGTAAAGAAAAACATCGCTGTTAACATTGATGCTTATTTTAATACCCGACCATCGATGGCAAATCATCGTCCATCGGTCAACCTGACATCGATGTTTCATAGCATCGATGGACATCGCGCACGCGCATCCCTAGTGGCAAAGTGAATAAAACTTTGTTTACCTTTAACATTTTCGTCTTCTTAGGGTCGTTTATATCGGAAAAATAACAGATATCAACAAAATGCATAAATAAAAAAATAATAAAAAAATAAAAAATTAAAGCAATTTTGTAAACCTATTTAAAGGCAGTATGAAACCAGATAAAATGTGTAAATAAAATAAATGATAATGTCACTGGTTAATCCTGACAAAAAAATAAGTTTAATTAAAATACTTATTATTTTTTAACAATAAATGACGGTGAACTTGATTTTATTTTTAAATGATAACAAAGTACTTTTATAGTTGAATCTACTCTTCTGATATGTTATGTTTTAGACAGTAATTATTGTTTTGTATAGTTATATTTTAAATCATTCTTAGATGTTTGTTTTCATGCACAAAAATAAAAACGACCCTTTTTACAGTTTTTACATCAAAATGTTATTTTTTGTAGATCCGCGTAATGTTGCCGCCGCAAAAGGCAAAGCGAGAGACGGTTTGGTAAATATTAACTAATCTGTATAATAGTTGGCTTATAGCGGGGTTTGTAGAGTTTTTGCAGTGGTTTAAAAAGTACTTTATAAAATATATTTTTTTTATTTGAAATTAAATCTATAATTGCACTTTTATGACTCCTTTATTATATTAGTATAGCAATTGCGGGTCCTCGATTCGTGTGTTTTGCACCGCTTCGTCACCGACTCGTTTTAAGGCTAAAAGTTTATGTTTTTAGTTGTTTTTTTTTAATTAATACAGGTATTAAAACCCTTTTTTAAAGAAAATATTTGGCCATTAAGAGAAGAAGACCTAACATGTTGCACACTTTTAAGCATTTGTTTGTACAACCCTTTATGATATTAGGCTTTTTAAAAATCACATGAGGCCTAAATACCAACAAACAATACCTATGTAATGGCGATTAGGGCCAAAAAATACTATATACTTTTTTAATAGTGTGTTATACAAGATTTTGACCCATTTTAATAACAAATATGTAACTTTAGAACAAATTAGGTTATCAAAATTCGGTTTTTAAAAAAATGTAACGTAAGCTTAGTTATTTTAAAAGATAATGCATGTCTGTCTCTAAAAATTGACTGCATGGTAATTAAGAGAATTATTTGGCAATAAAAATTTGCTACATATAAGGTTACAGACAAAAATATACGGTAACAAAGCTATTCGTTATTTACAAAATAATGGTTGTAGTAAGGCTAGTTTACTTTTTTAAAGACTATTATTAATATTGTGCATTACCTATATTTTTGCTGTTGTATTTTTTCTGTATCTAGCAAATTTTGATTGTCAAATAACACTCTTAAATGCCATGCAGTCAGTTTTTTAGAGATTTATACCTTTATAATTTTTTAAAATAAACTTAACATACATGTTTTAAAAAGGAAAGATTAAATTTAAAGATTGTAAAAAAATATGCATGCTGTTCTACTTAAAATAACGAAATTATAAATGTTATGAAATTAATAGCTATTATTAAACCTCATATTAAAAGTAAATATTTAGTGAAAGGTTTTTAGAATAACTTATCACGGATTAGTCCAAATTTAGCTATTTCTTTTGGAGAATTCTTGGTTTAAGTGCTAGTAAATCTTATTTTAAAGAATTGTGCAAAATTAAAAAAACGGCTATTATGTTTTCAAATATTGTGAAAGACGATTGTTAAAAATGTGAATAAAGTTTTTAGTTAGGATGTTCATAATGCACCATCAAAAAATTTCATAGGCATTAAATTGTAAGAAAAAGTTAAATCTGTAGGTTGTACTTTTTTAAATTAAAAGGAAATTAATAGTAGGCATATTTTAGATAATTTTCTAGAATCCTGCGGCAACTCCGATTTTGATGAAATTTGGTATACGGGTGTTTTTGGGGCGGTGATCACTAATCTAATCTAGAATTTTTGTCGGAAACGTTTAGTTCTCAAGATATTTATCATTGGACTTGAAATTTAAACTAATCCTATTTTTACCATAGTTCTCCTCTTTTTGCACTCAATTCTTGATTTAAAGCGAAAGTGTCTACAATATTTGATTTTCACCTTTAAAACCCTGTTTTTTTAACATTTTTTACATTATTTTTGCGTTAAACTGTATAGCTTTACTTTGATAATGCCGCAACCATACATACAAATAGAGCTTCATGGCATACTGGTATTGAAATAATTCAAAGTAAAGCTATTCAATTTATAAAAAAGATAATGTTAAATACGTAAAAAAACAGGGTTTTAAAGGGTGAAAATTAAATATTGTTTGTTACTTGAGCTTTAAATTAAGAATTGTGTGCAAAAAAGGAGGAATATAGTAAAAATAGGATTAGTTTAAATTTTAATTCTGATGATAAATATCTCGAGAAAAAAACGTTATTGCCAAAAAATTCTTTTAGATTCGTGATCAGCGCCCCAAAACCCCGTATACAATAACTGACCATAATAGTTAAAGAGACAATAATACTATTTGTAAGTGTATTTTAAGAATTATCAGCCTCTTAGAACAAGAAGTAAACACAATTCTTATTTCAAGGTCTTACAACCCTTGTTTTACCTTACAAGGGTCCTTTTCCCCACTTATGTCTTTGGGTAAGTACTTACAACCCCTTACCCTAATCCACTAAGACATGTCAATGTAGCTATTCTAAACCAAAATTATTTTTCCCCTAAGCTAGGACTGATAAAATGCAATTACATTTAGTTTTACTTGATACAAAAGCCAGTTTTTATTATTTAATGCATGATTTTTTTATTGTAAAATCATCGATAAGGGTTTTTAGGGTTTTCTTTAAATATTTTTAAATTATCAACGTATTTACTCGATTTTTAGCCTTTTGGTTTTTAACGTATTATTTACACCACTCTACAGGGGGCGTCCATAAATTACGTGAGGCGTTTTTTCAAATTTGTAGGCCTTCCTCCCCCCTGATAGGATTTCTTGAGATTTTCCTAAAACCCCCATGCAAAAAGCACCTCAAAATAAAAATTATTTTGTAGCCAAAATTATTTTGAAAAGCAAAAAAACGTCCTGCACCCAAAAGAGTAACACTGCATTACAATTTCCTAGGAAAGAACTGTCCCAAAATTCCTTAACTTTTTCCTGTTTATGTAATATTTGCACAGACCCTCCTCTAACCCCCTTGGTAAGATGCCCCCTACACAGTAAAAAATGGATTGTAACCAAAGATGTTTGCGGTTTTAAATACAGTGTGTCTACGTAAGTTGGCGTCATGTGGGAAACTCTTTTATTATTTATTTTAAAAAAAATGTTTATACAAAGTTCTGCATGATGAAAACCTAAAATACAATCATCAGATATCAAATTTTGTCAGTCGTCTACAAGGTTTAGTCAAAAATGTAATTTTTGCTTAAGACTAAAGTACCTGCATTTTTCCCAGTGACGGAGAGTCGGCCTGGGCAAACGCGTGCCTTTTTTGTCGGACAGGTTTACCAAAATGTTTTACATGCAACTTTTAAACGTCGCGCCCAAAATTGAAAGGGTTACAGTTACGAAACCCGCCCAATCCGATACCTAAAATATGTTCCATGGGTCTTATGGTCATAAACGTGACTGAAAAATTAACGATTTTTGGTACAATGTTTAAAAATTGCATGTAAATCATTGTGGTAAACTTATCCGACAAAAAAGTGACTCGTTTGCCCAGTCCGACACTCAAAACATTTGTCATTGACAGGCTGGGTAAAAGCGTCGCTTCCATACAGGGCGGTATAAATATTCGTAGTAGACTCGTCTGCAGGAACTTCCCTAAAAGTGTTTTAAATGTGTTCTTATCATGATGTCCATTTTAATAATGACCATGGCCGATTAAATGCTTATTATATTTCAAGTTGTCGGTTGACTAGAATTATTTAAAAATAACTAGGACCAAAATATTTGTTTTCGCCACTTTTTATCGCTAAAGAGTATATTGACATGAAATTGATATATAAATAAAAACCTGCTATAATTGACGTATATTGTATTATACATTTGCGATGTTGAATTTATTAAAAGGTTAAAATTTGTGAAAATATACAGGACGTCCCCTTAAATAACCCACTTAACAAGGAGCGTTCTGTTTTTAAGATACCCTCTGCATGGTTACTAATAATTTCAATAAAATAAGTGTCTTTAAACATTTTTTATTTTTTATTTAAGCACATCTAGCACAATTAACTATACTCATATGTTGAAAAAGTGGTAGAGTGGTACCCTGAGGATTCTTCTGTGTTTTTATAGCTGGTAATTTTGTTATGTTAATTTTTATTTATTTTTAAAGGTCAAAATTTTTTAAACTGCCATAGCCATTGGTACTTTTTTACATGGATATAATGTTTGAGCAATACGCATTATTTTTACCCAAGAGATAAAACGATGATCCTTGTTTTCGTGCACCTCAAAAACTCCCCAATATTTTGAAATTCGACGTACTCCTTCGTGGTCCCAGACAAATTTATTCCGGATTTTCGCATTCTTGGCTTTGTTTGCGCGAATATTATCCCAGATATTAAACTGAGACCTGAAACGTTTTCGTTGTTTTATTTTAGTCCGTAAGGGTTAGATTTTCCTTTTGAAGGTAGATATTTAAATTGTAAGTAAGATAAAAATTTACTCTATTTACAACAACTTTTGGTAAAGCTAAAATGTATATAGTTATAATTTAATTACTTTTGATCTGACAAAAATATATTACTGAAACCAGTTGTTTTAAATGACATAGCAATTAAGCCCGGAGTGGATTTTTGACTGACAAGATCCTTTATATAAGCCCTTTTAGACGATTATATTCGTTTCCAGTTCAGTTTCGTCGAACTGTCACTTTGCCCTATGTTTCAAAATGAAAAAAATAAATAAAGAACGAAACCGTTGACTAAGAACTCAGGGGATGAAAATACCTGTTTATTGTTTTTTTAAATAATTTTCATATACAATATGTTCATGTATAGACTTTACAGTAGGACAAATTGACCAAAAATTTGAATGTTTAGCACAGTCGTGTATGGCAACTGCTATTTCTTCTTAAAAAAACAAGATTAACGTTGAGAAAATTGTTTTGTTTTGTACAGAGGCTCCAAAAACCACAAAAACGCGAAAATGGACCAAGACAAAACTGCTTTAATTTTTAATAATTTAGCAAAATGTTTAATAAAAGGGATTTAGAATTAAATGAGGATCCCATATCTAAAATTTTACATGAAATAAACCAATTTTTTGTGACCTATTTTTAAAAATTATGTTTTACGCCTTTATTGCCCGGTTTTAATACACCACAATAATAAATGTTAAAGTTTGTCAAATATATTAAAATACAAAAATGTTAAACCGGGTAAATTACGTAAAAAATATAATAAAACATGATTAAAACAGTATGATACCAAAAAAAAATAATTATAATATATGTAAAATTTTAGATATCGGATCCTCATTAAATTCTAAAAACCTTTGTAATTTGACACTTTGCTTAATTATTAAAAACAAAGGCAGTTCAACTGAAAATTGACAAACTGAAAGGAGTGGCTGATGTGGGTGGCCATATTTCCAAAACCTATAAAGTTAGATGTACCTAATGTGGTGTTTTCTTAAAGCACTTTTAAAAATATTTTTAACGGTGATACTGGTGAGAATATGCAGGTAGAAAAAAGTTTTTTTTTTTAATGAGGCACCCTATATATTATATTACCATTAAAAACATTTTAAAAAGAGTTTTAAGAAAATACCACATTAGGTGCCTCTAACTTTATTAGTTTTAGAAATATGGCCATCCAAATCAGCCACACCTATTAGTTTGCCTGGCAGGTACTTGTTCTCATCGAATACGCCTGTCAATTGTTTTTCAAACCTTATTATTAATAAAATAAATTCTAGAAAAATTTAAAACTTACAGCTCCCATGATTTTTTTTAACTTTCAAAAATATACAGGGTGCTAATGTGTAGGGCTGATGCTTGCCAGGTGATTATTGTCGTACTTAACATGCTATGACTCATCACTATACAAATTTCTAGCCTTACAGGCCCAACGTTACTCAAAGGGTTCACTATCTCTCCTACTAATAGGACTAAATACCTACTATAATGATTTCATAATGGTACTGAGTACTATAATGAAATTATTAGAGTATTTAGTCCTAATATTATTATAGTACTCAGTACTATATTGAAATCATTATAGAATTCAGTTCTAAAAATTTAGTTAGATTTACACTGAAATAGTTTACTGATAAAAACTAGAAATTCGACAAAAAAAAAACAAAAATCGTCGGAATATAAAATATTGTATGAAATTCGCATCATAAACAATCATTATGGTACACGCCGTGTTATCACGGCTAGTACCATAATGATCGTTTATGATCCTTATAACATAAATATCTATAATGCTCGTGTTCTATGCAAAAGTAATCTTAGGTACTAACTAACCACAAGAGTAATTAATTTTAATTTATATCCTTTCTCGAGATAAACATATGTCGTCATAAATTTAAAATTGTGATGGTTTTTTAAATTAATTACCTCTTAAAATTAATGTATTATCTTAATTTAATCTCATCTCTATGGTGAACTTTTTACCAAATTTCGTGGTCTTAAAACCGTTTGGTGAACCGCCAATTGACACCACAAATATAAGCTATGTATTCTTTACGTCTGTCTAATGTGGTGCCAATGATTTGATAGTGATATTAATAGATCAATTTTGGACTATAGTTTTTATTTTACTCTTTACACAACTATTTTGGCAGTTTTATCGTTGACAAATTGAATTTTCCAAAAGTGTTTTATCTCTAATAATGATAAAACAATCCGAAACGTTGCGTAACAATTAAATTAGAGATAGAACTGCCCGAAACGTTGTGCTGTTTATAATGAAGCCAATGAATTTTAAAAACTATATTTCTTTAATATCAATGTACTCTAGTATTCGTGGACCATCCTAAAACAAAACAAAAACTTTAAAAATTTGTACCTATACATTTTTACACCTGTCAATACTACTGTACCAAGCGATCACTTGTTTTTTAAAGTCTGTTAGCCTAGGATAAAAAAACAGGCATACGATCTTTTTCAATTCCATTTACAAGAGCATTCAAAACATAAATCGATTCACCGCACGCCTTGAAGTTGGCAAGTTAAGCGGTCAGATGCACTTGAAAGCCAAAGAACTCCATGTTAACTTCCGATGGCCATTGAAACAGCAATCATTAGAGTAATTGATGTTGACACAAGAGGACGGTCTATATAGTACACAGACCGGCCCCTTTATATAGCTCTGAATACAAACTTGTGTTTGGATACATAGTCGCAAGACCTAATTAGGTTATGTCTGCACGCTTTGATGTTCCGGTAAAATTGAAGTCATTTTTGTAATAAAAGGAAAGTAATTGTCTCTTTGTTTTGTTTATAATCATTAAAAAAACTTATTAATTTTGTAAACATTTCAATTATAACGTTTTACCTAATGTCTTCTTTATTAAAATATATGCAGAATTTGTATTAAAAGCATAAAACTGGTACTTTGTGTAAGTATATTACAATACATAGGCTGTCTGACTATATTTTGACCCACTTTGACAGCGAGTAACTTAAGAATAAATAGAATTATTAAGATGCGGTTTTTGCAAAAGCCTTAGATCTTTTTAAGGTTTAGTGTTAAAAAATACAACAGTTTGGACATTTATTTCACTGTTAAATAGTAGAAATAAAGATTGTAAACTTTGAAACTAGGCCCTTCATATTCTTGCTATTTGTTTGTGACATTTTTGAACACAAAAACAAAATATCCAATTTTCCGATATAGGCAACTTTGTTATTTTAAATAAAACACCATGTATATTTTTCGATATTCCTAAAATTAAATATTTTTTTCTTGGTTTTCACTAAAGATAAAATGTTGATTTTGTATACAGGGTACGAAAAACCTAAAAAACAATATTTTTCTTCAAGAGTATACTACCTTCATTTTTAATTTTTAAGCTAAAGATCATTTAGAATCTTCCTTTATAATAGCATTTTGATTTACTTTATTAATCTGTTTGAATGTGGTAGACAATGATTCTTTATGAATGATACTATAAGAATTTTGGACTTCCGTTGTCTTTATTTTAAATATTCACACAACGTTTCGGGCAGTCCTGTGTCTGTCCGTTTTCAAGTGTAAACTATTAAATCAAGTTTTTTTGAAAAACGAAATATTTGGTCTATTTGTCGCAAACTTCATCCGTGAAAATTCTGTATATAAAACAGAAAGAAATATATTTAGTTTGATACAATATTTCTCGGTATTGCATTTTTATAATAAGTAGTATATCATTATTTTTGTTAAGAGTTGGTTAACAATACACCGGTTTAAAATTGAAAAAGTCCTGTTTTTTAATTTTAAATATATTTCTTTGTATTGTATAAATACCATTGCAACGACATTTTCATGTGTTTTTTTTATATTTTTAATAAATATAAAATGAAAGCTGTAGCTTTCTTCTAGAAACAACGGATACATAAATAAACTTATTGTATAAATACTTAAGCATTTCGACATGTAATTATTTAGATTGTTAAAGGATACCATTAAAACATATAACTTAATGAAATTGCTTCAAATGACAAGCTATTATAATTAAAGTAAAAAAATTTATATTGTGTTTTAAATATTGTTAAACTAGTACATGCAACGATACCTGTTTGAAAGCTCATTTATAAGCCGCATTTTAATTGTCATTCATACACCATTATATAAATTACTCGTTTGTTTTTAGTTATTGTTTATATTAAATAATACTTGCATCATTGATTTTAGTTAAACAAAATAACATTTAATAAAACACAAGATTTAAAAAGTCTATATAAATTATAATCAACACATATTTATAAAGTATTGCCAAATGTTTAGTTTAATTTATTTTTAAAATTTTTTGTTGAAAAAATATTTGTAAAGTCAGCAAACTTGTTGGTAAATTTGTAAATAATATAAACTGAAGTTGTATTTGCTCTTTATAAAAGGCAGGGGGCCAGGATTGGCGCCTCCACCATATTTGACGTAATGTATACAGATATATTCGGTGTCTACTATACAGTGTGGACGTAAATAGTCCCCCTGCTAACTTTTAAAGCTTTCATTTTTTCTTTTTAAAATTTAAATATGACTAATGGGAGGAGATAAACTACTTTTTGACGTTAAAATCATAGTTGCGACAATCAAAATGGCGGATGAGCGCCATCTTAGGAAAAAAATTAAATGGAAAGAGGGATCTTGTGGCATATCGTTTTCAAGCTCCTGACGAGTATTTTATAACCCTAGAATATAAAGTCAATATCTTCACCTATTACAAAATGGCAGGTACTTTAAAAATTACCTAAATTCCTGATTTGTATGACCATATTTTCGAAACTAATAAAGTAATTGCATACACTTGGACTACACAAGAAGAACAGGTTTTTCTTTTGGAAAATTATTTTTAATATGGTTTAAAACATAATTTTATAACAATAGCCGAAAAAGACTAAAATAAATTTCTTTGACATTTAAACTCACAAATTAAAAGAAAAAGTGTTTTCTCTTATATTTTTTATATTTCTTGTCTGGCGGCCCATGAATATTAAATTATGTTAATTTAATTTCTTATTTGGCAAAATCTAAGCAAGGATAAAAAATGGTGCAAGAAATTAAAATAATGTATTTTTACTTGCTCATTTTACATCATCCAAATAAAATATAAATACTGTTTTTTTCGAAAATATTCGTTGCGGTACCGCTCGAGATGCCAATGTATTACGTAAATTTAGATTGAAATAAGCCTTCTAAATTTATAGCGATATTTACCAAATTTAAGCAAAATTCATTAAGGGATATGTTAACAAAAATAAACTTTTTTAACACCATAAGTCTTGAAAACGAAAAATTTGCGGACCCCAATATATAACTTTTTTAAATTTTCTGATGAAAATAGAAACTTAATTTTTTTATTAACATTCTGTTACACCCTTTAGATTCAACTGTGCCAAAAAAATCGACTTTTTTTTCTTTAAAAAATACATCAAAAATATTGTTTACGGTGAAAAACAGAAAATATCGTTAAGGTTTGAGCCCTTAATGGTAATATTTGGAGGTCTATCTCCTATTTACATTTTTTATTTGTACTTTTATTTTTGTTAAAGCTGCCTAACAACAAGGTAAAAACAGCTGCACATATACCTTTGGGAAATTAAATTGTCTACAAAGATTATTTTGCCAGACGAAGCGTTTTCTACTAATCAAGCTTTAAACATTGATATGCTTTTTGGGTTTACCTTTTTATTTTGAAATTTTGTAACTTACGAAAAAATAAATATGTAGTAAAAATGTCTCCCCTTATGGCGCAGTGAACAGAGCTTTAATCTTTGAAGCCAGAGATCGCCGGTTCGATTCCCAATGGGGAGACATATTTAGGTAGTAGTTATTTAAAAATAACGACCGTGGTGGCACTACCGCGTTGTCTAAAAGGTGCTGTGAAATGCATAACTGCATGTTTCAGTGCTTGGACAACGTTGACGCAACAGGGGAACGATGGGTTAAACATCTAATAACCCGACACCCACGGTACTCTGGTATTTAGGTATAAGCCATCGTGGGATGTCAAATAGACAAAAAAAACATAGATTCGTAAAAGGAATTTAATGATATACAGAAAAGGTTTATTAATGTTTTTATATTAAGTCGTTCTTTTAAAAGTTATTTACAATTTAAATAAAAGATAAAAAATATTTATTGTTTTCTTGGTAAATTACTTTATCGAAAATCTTATCAATTTTATCGCATAACATATCCAAATTTTATAATATATTTAAACCTATTTTCGGTTAATATCAATAAAAATGTGGATTTACTGTCTTTGAATAAGTAAATATAGGTTTTCGAATAACAAGTAGCTATTAACCAAGACTATGTTTGTATAGGAAAATATAAAAAAAATTGTATCTTAGACGCTAAGGTTAATAAAATTATCGATAATGTAATTTATCAGTTTGTTCCACTAAGTAAAATAAATTTGTTTAAGAAGGAAGAAAATATTCATTAAATTTTTCCTTTTACATAAATTGTTAATAACTTTTGAAAGAATAATTTTATATAAAAACGTTAGGTAACCTTTTTGTAAAGCAATAAATTACCTTTAAAAGTCTATGTTATTCCTTTCTATAAATGTATTTTTTTGTTTGTTACAAAAGTCCAAAATAAAAAAAAATCTTAAAATATATCAATGTCTATTGATTATGTGAAAACAGTTCGTCTGGCAAAAATTATCAATAAAACATTTTTTGTGAGAAATTTAATTTCCCAAAGGTATATGTTCCGATAACTTTTTATCCTCGATAGATAGGTAGCTTTGACGCAAAAATAAAAGTAAATAAAAGTTTAAATTAAAGGAGATTGACCTCCAAATTTTAATATTAGGGGCTTAAACCTTTACGATATTTTCTTTGTGCAATATTTTTAGTATATTTCTAAAAAAATTATATTAATAAATTATGCTAATAAAATATGCTTGTTCACGTCTTTTATGTCAGCAAATATAAATGAAATAGACAAAATACGCCAATTTTCTTACTGTATGTTCTAATATTTCCAGCCTACACATACTAAAACTCTATATTAAAACGAATACTTATTTATTATTCGGAGCGCTACGTCAGTCACCATTTAGGAAATTAGAACGGGGCACGCGGTGCGCTGCTAAATTTTATCTAAATTTGTTGGAACGATTTGTATGAAACCGGGTCGATAGGGTCTTGAACTAAAAAGGTTTTTAAAAGTGTTTTTAACGTTGATAATCCTGTAAAGTTTTTTCGTTATTAAAATATTTATTACGCTAAATTTGTTTTTACTACATTAGCTTTGTTAGTTACCACATAAAAATTTAGAAGAATTAATTGACTTAAAAATAAAAATGATAACGACAGGAAAGCCAACACTAATTAATAATTAAAAGTTTTATATTAAAACCGGTTTATAACATATGTTAGCTTTTGTTTAATCAGTTATTATTATTAAGTTTGTATATTGGAATAATTTATTTTCGCAAAGTTTCTTCTTTTCTCAGTGCTCAGGTAGGTTTTAAGTACTTAAAATTAAAATTTCAGATTTTTCTACAGTATATCTATCAGTATATATGTTTAAGAAAATCGTGAATGGCAACTGCTTTTGCATCCTAAAAGAACAATATTTTAACGTAAAAATTTGTTTTGTTTTTGTACAGAACTACAACAAATGGGCCAAGACAAAACACTGCCTTTATTTTTAATAATTCAGCAAAATATTAAATGAAAAAAGGTTTTTAAAATTGAGTGAGGAAAAGATATCGGAAAGTTCTAATACAATAAACCAATTTTTTTAGTGTCATATTTTTTTAAATCATGTTTAACACCTTTTTGCGTAATTTACCTTGTTTTAATACCATACAACAATTCCTTTAAATGGTTTGTTAAATGTATGTATTTAAATACAAACATTTCAAACCGGGTAAATTACCTAAACAAAGGGGTTAAACATGATGAAAACAGTTTATTTTATTTTGCCTGCATATCTAATGAAAATAAAAACTAAATAGAAATTGGTTTACAACTGACGAAGTAGTCTTTAAACATACTCAACATACATAAGAAACCTATGCATATAAATATTTAAGTCTAGCATTATTTATTTTTAAATGAAGCATTTTATCCATTTAATTCTTAATTTTTATAAACTCTATAATCGTTAAAGCAGATTTGTATTAAGTCCTAGTACTGCCAAAAGGGAAAAGTTTTAAGATGTTTATTTTACCTTAGTTCTTTTAATGCTATTCATGTACTAAAACTTGCAATTAAAGCATATCAAAATACTTTTAGAAAACGGTAGTACCGCCAGGAAAGTTATGCCTAATAATTACTCATAAAAGCACAAATTTAACATTTTGGTTCTGTCATCTAGACATGATTTGGTCGAAACCATTAATGTATTTAAATTGATTAAATAGTAACTCGAATTAGGGATTAGAAAGCTTTTAGTAAAAGCAGCCTATTAACTGACTATAAATTTACTATTTTTAAACAAATTTTTCTACTCTCATGCAAAAAGTTACTGCTTTTCCGCACCACGCCAAAATGCGTGTCTCAAAGTGTCATTACAGCACGTACAAATTTTGAAGCACATATCGCTATCGATTTTCATATACTTCATGTTCGAAAGAAAATTTTGTTTTGGCTAAACCAACCCAAGAGGTGGAAGAAATCATTAAACTCCGTTAATCCGCTATTTACCTGCAAAATTCCACACATATTTAGCAATTAAAAATTAAAATTTTGTTTTTATGTGTTCCTTACGCTCGTAGAAAAATAGCGTTCTTAACACGCGCCGAAAGTGCCTTTTCCGCACATGTCGTTCGGTCAACTGCAGTCGCGTGCGAAAAAGGGTTTTTTCAGCACTACTTAGGAAATATACTATTGACAAATTAACTTGGATCAAAAAGACTAACGGCTTTTTTAAAGGTTTATAAGGCGTGGTAAATATTATTATTCTTTTTATTTTTCTAAAAATAATTTCAAAGTAATCAAATTCGGTTACTCAAAGAATGTTAATGAAAGTACAAAAATATAAGTTTTCTTTTTTCCTCTTATTTTGTCTTTGGCGGAACAGACAGATCATTTTTAAAATTCCATTTGTTTATTAAGAAAGGTATATTATACCTTTTAAGTTTATGAAAAATAAAGTGTTCTGGTTAGTTCTGGTTAGATAATATAAACAAAAAACATTGAGCCATATTTTTTTAATTTCTTATTTATTTTAAACATATGACACTTTGACTTGCTTATACAATGAGGTCATTTGAATAAAATAATTTAGTTACTTTTTTGTATTTGGCAAACAATTTTAAATATCTTTTAAAAACATTAAGCGAATTAGGTAAGTATAAGAAATTTAACGTTAACGGTTGTCCACTTATTAAAATAAAAAAATGGGTAAACGCTACCGTAACATTATTAATAATAACAAAAATAAAATACTAGGCCTTATTTTAGGTTTATATTTAAAGATAGTAGTAATGCAGGTTCCATGGTTAAATCTTCGGACTGTGTGGGCCATTATAAAAGATAGTACGTTCAATTATGCAGGCTAAAAGAAAATAAAGGTTAAATGTTTAAAATTCTTGTACTTTTTGTTACGTATGTTTTGATTTAATGTACTATGTACCTTATTTTTATATAAAGATTTTTATTTAAAAGTTTTCGCATCACACGCTAAACAGCGTAAGCTTAAACACGAAATGTAACAACCCTGGTCACGAACTTTTTAAGATTTTATTGCTATCGTTTAAAAACATTTAAAATTTTTACATTTAAGTATAAATAAAACTGTAAGTTTTAATATTAACTCATAATAATAACATTTTTACGTGACAAAAGTAATAAATCAAGTTCAGACTTTAAAAATCAATACCTCCTTATGGCAAACTTTACCTACAATTTTAAATTTCTAGGTATAATTAGCTTTTAAAACAAATAAAATTGGTTTCCTTAACATAATATTGGCTTCTTTTTATGAGTTTTACAAGTTGCTTAATTAATAAATAATAAGAATAAGTTTGACCTTAACCAAGTGGTAAGCAGTCCCACTGACTTAATGAATAAAGAAATATAATAAACCTATGAATAGTAATAAAAGTAAAAAAATTTTAAGCGGGCCACTAAAAATCGTTGATTTAATTTTAATGTATATGTCGCAGGCAAATGGTTATTTTAGGCAAATGGCTTCTGCCTAGTTAAATGACTTCTACCTGAGCAAATGGTGTATTTTCATTTTTAAATACTATTTGTCTAGTCAAATAGACTAACGATCTTGCAAAACTGTCTATAGGGGTCTCATGGTTAGTCCTGGTTAGTTCCTTTTTTTTTTTTCTTATAAAGCAAATTAAAAAAGAAATTAATAAATCAAAACTAACCATGACCGCCCCAGTGTGACAGTTTTGTGTGACCGTATATAGCGCTTTGAACCAATCAAATTACACATACTTTTGTTTTTTACTGTAGTCTGCAAAACACACTGTGCGCCTAATATGTTATCAAATATATCACAGTCATTTGCCCAACAAGAACCACGGCAAATGGCTTTTAAATAAAAATTATTTTTATAAAGTCATTTGCCCAGACAAAAGGCATTGGTCTAGGCAGAAGCTATTTCCATAAAATAACCATTTGCCTGCGACATATATATTAACATTTTCTGGTAGCTTAATAAGTTGATACGTGTTGATAAGTTTATACCCCAAAACGGTTTTCGATATTTTTATTTTTTCAAAAGTTTATTAATTATAAAATATTTTGAGCATATTTTTTCTAAATTACAATATATCCCCAAATAATTACTGAATTTAAATCAAAATTGTGTTTTAAAAATTAGTAGAGGAACAACAAAAACGTAAAATAATTAATTATAAATATTAGTGTAAACAAATGATAATTTAGCTAACTTCTTGGCATTGAAGAGTAAACTAGGTAATTTAGTTTTCATTTTTAAGCAACGTATAATTTTAAAAATGGATGTGTGCATTTTAAATTACTTTATTAATGTTACAGGAGTTTCAAAAAGTTTACATTTTAAACATGTTTTTACTTATACTTATTTATACATATTTTTACTTTACTGTTAACACAGCCAATATTTTCAACAAAAAATCATAGCCTTCTTTTTTAAGAGAAAACTATTTTCTTTATAACTATGCATTTATGTATTTAAAATTTTAAAATCGTGGGCACTTGCTTGTTGTATAAATAATACCTAAATAATATAAATTTATGTCAATAACTGGATTATTTAAAATCAATAGTAATAACAATTTTTGATAATTCCTAATAAATTTATCCGTAAGCTTTTATAATTATTTTAAATTTTAAATTTAAAAGTAATGTTGACTTTGTAACTAGATTTTTTGTTAAAGTTAATGTCAATTTTACCGTTACATTGCATACATTCCTATAAAAATAAATTTAAGTAGGCACTAAAACAAAACACTAAATCCCTACTTTTATCAGTGAAACAGCGACTAGAATGCGATTTTAATGCTTGTATGCATATTCGCGTGTTGAAGCACAAATTTCAATGTTTTAGCACTCGGCTGCCTTACAACCGTGTTTAGTGTTATTATGGTATTTTTTGAACAAGCTTTATCCTTTTTCACTATGAAAGATTACAATAAACTGACGAACAAAAATTATTCTATGCTATTCCAAATACATAAAAGGTTTTTGCCTTAAAAGCGCCTTTTTATTTACTTGAGTCATAGATATAATTGTGTCTCCGAAATTTTTTGTTTATATGACTATTTTTAAGCAAACATAAAGTGGATTTACCCAGAGTCTGTGCTTTTTTATTGGACGGCAACTATTTTAATAATAAAAATAACAATTAATTGCCCATTATCCAATAATTATAACATTAATTAACAATTTCTTGGTACATCCCCGCAAGTCTTAAACTTACGATATTCGAATGTCGCAGGTCCAGTAATAAAATGGACTTCATGATAAGAACACTTTTAAAATCTTTTAGGAGGATTTCTTTTAACGGGTCTACCCCGAATATTCATACCCCTATATATGGAAGCTGCGTTTTAACCCAGCCTGTCAATGTCAAATTTTTCGGGTGTCGGACTAGGCGAACGCGTCACTTTTTGTGGAACCAGTTTACCACAATGTTTTGCATGCAATTTTTAAACATTGTGTCATAAATCGTAAAAATTACAGTTACAAAACCCGCCCAATCCGGTACCCAAAACATGTCAATGGGCCTTATGGTATCGTGACTATAACACTTACGATTTTTGGCACAATGTTTTACATGCAATTTTTAAACATTTTGCCAAAATTGTAGGGAAATTGAAAGGAACCCCCTGAAAAGGTTTAAAAGTGTTCCTATCATAAAGTCCATTTCGGTACTGACGCAGGGACTACGAATATTACATACACACTGTCGAAAAGTTTGCAAATCTCGTCCTCGTCGTTTGTACATCCAGCCACGAGCGGAGAGCCTTGATCAAAAACTGGAAAAAAGCCATTAGTTTTAAAAATATATACGTTTATATACTTTTTTTAACACTTTATGTAGTGTACTAAAATGGTGTAGTTTATCCTTATGATAACGGTAAAAAAACAGAATATTTATACGGGCGTAGAAGAAAAACCTATTGTACGAGGGTAAACATTTTTAGATTTTAGCTCCAGTTTGTGTTGTCTCTCGACGCGGAGCGGAGAAAAACAATAAACCGAAAGCTAAAATCTAATTTTTTTCCGTGTATAATACACAGTTTTTCTGTGGTGGGAAAAACGACGACTTATTATATAAAAAAAACATAGTACTTAAGTCAAAAAATTAAACACGAAAAAGTTTCAAACTGGTCGGCTGGTATATTTAAAACACCTTGCAGACCCTGCATTACAATGGAAACCCTTAAGGAAATTATTTAGTATCTGTCAATGTAATTCTGTAATTTGACAAATTGAAAGTATAAAGTTGAAACTAAAAGTGATCGTTTGGTGATTTTTTAAACTTTTGACATCTCACGAAGGCCTATGCCAAAATACCAGAGTACCATGGGTGTCCGGTTATTAGATGTTTAACCCATCGTTTCCCTGTTCCGTCAACGTTGTCCAAGCACTGAAACATGCAATTTTGCATTTTCACAGCACTTTTAGACAACGCGTTAGTGCCACCACGGTCGTTATTTTTAAATAACTACTACATAAATATGTCTCCCCTGCTGGGAATCGAACCGGCGACTTGTGGCTTCAAAGATCAACGCTCTGTTCACTGCGCCACGAGGGAGACAAAAAAATTGGAATATTATAAATTTAGAAAATATCTGACTGGAGTCCTAATATAAGGGAAATGTAAGTTCTGTATATTAAATTATGTATGTATGTCTGGGAAAAAGTACTAACTTTTTGCCCACGGGAAAAAAGTTATTTTATGAAAACTCACATTTTAGTACCTGTTAAGAGAGATACAATGTCAATTTTTTTCCTTCACGAAAAAAATAATTATTAAAAAATAATTAATTTTGCCCATTTTAAAAAGAGCCTTTGAAGCATATTAACAGTTAAATTTATTTGAAAATGTTTTACACGTACACAGTCACTGCTTCCTTTGCTAATCAATCATCCCGGCAAGTAATCGAAAAGCTTAAATATCCCAATATATTTTTTACCGAATTCAATTGGTATTCATTTATTTTTTAAACTGACTGGCGGATTTTAACATATTATCAAAGGGATAAAAGTAGTCATAAAAAACATCAGTGTTTTATAAATAATGAATTACTTCCTGAACATATCAGCTATTAAAAAAATATTATTTCGTTGATTATTATTTATTTGGTGTTCATAAAACACTTATTTAAGTAAAAAGTTTTAACTTAGAGATGTTATTAGGAATGGCAACGATATATCGATTATTTTTAAATATCGAATTATCGATAATATCCATCGATATTTAACTTCTCGATATATCGATATATCAATATTGAATATTTTTGATATTTGCGGTTAATGAGAAAAATTATATGGCGTTTTTATCACTTAAATTTTTAAAACTGTAAAAATGTTTACGGTGGAGTAATAAAAAGTAAAGTATCAAGCTATTTTATTATTTACCCACTACCTGTTAAGAAAAAAATGTAGTAAAGGAAAATATCTCGATATTTTTATCCCTCTTAAATATCGATGTATACCTCTTCGATATATTCAAAAATCGATATTAGCCAAAACAATATTTATTGATATCGATAGATCGACTTTTTTAAACTGACATCCCTACATGTAATATTAAACGTAAAATAAATTATGTAAAAATTTTTGTTAAACGGTTTTATTGTACTAAAAGCTAAAAAAATTATTCGTTAAGTTCTTGCTACCAGATCGCACCAATCTTCTCATCAATATGGGGTATTGATCAGACAAATAATAAAATCGTTGGGCGTAGCGTATCCAGAGTAAATATTATGATAAAAATTTCATGTGCGACGACTTTATTATTTGTCTGATCAGTACCCCAGATTGATGAGTAGATTAGTGCGATCTGGTAGCTAGAACTTACTAAATTATTTTTTACCTTTTAGTACAATAAAACCGTTATTATTTATTGTACATAATTTATTTTTAAGTTTTAAGTTTTGTTAGTTGATACTTCTCATTCTATTGAGTTTATTAAAAGCCTTATAACTAACCAACGATTTTATATTGAGGTAGTATAAGAAAATATGTAATTCGTCATTTTGTGGCAGCGGCCATCTTGGATTTTTTCATTCTTAATGGGCCACCCTGTATATATGTATTGATAAGTAGTATGTATAATGTAGTCGCACTCCTTGTAAATATATTTATGCATTTTTTTAGTAATTTTCTTTATAGTCTAAAAGGATTTATTTAATTTAGGTCAACGACTAACAAAAACCTCGCGTGTTCATTTATTCTTGACTTTCTCTATATCTACAGGTAATCATAAAATATTTATACAACCTAAATTACTATCTGGTGTCTCGCCCTTTTCGTTGCCTAATAATTAAAAAGCAAAATATGCCAGTTTGATAGTTAAAGTTCTACCTTTAATATTTATAAATTTAAATTAATCATATATAATCCTTGTCAAAACCAAGGGATGCCTTCAGACGGTCAAAGCCATGTCGCCAAGCAACTTCAATCCAACCAGCCATAGTACTGATAGGTTAAAAATGGTAAACAGTGCGCCATCTAGGTGTATAAGGCAAAAGTTCAGACAGTGCCTTAAAGCCGACATTTGAAGACTCTGTTAGTTTAAAGTAACCAGCCAAAGTAGTCGTATCTACCAGATCATTTAATTATTTTTCTTTTTCATTAAGAAGCTTTTACGCCCAAGAATATATATATTTTTTAATACTGTTTATTCTACGGCTCAAGAATATTACTTCTTTATTTATTAAAAACAAAAATAATAATAAAATTTAGCATCATTAGGTTTAGTTTTAATGAAAGATACCATAATGTAAAATAACTTTAAATTTTAGGGAAAATTCAAGGCATATTTATTGTTGCGTCTATTGTAGTAGTAGTGGTAGTTTAATTAATTTAGTAGTAGTTTTAATTTTTAAAGACATGCTCTACATTTGTTTGATGGTATTTTGATGGGAATACGCCAAAAAGTACCGCTTTGCCAGAAACAAAATAAAGGAAAATAAAGAAACAACTCCCCAATACAAAAAATAATAATATAGGAAAAGTAAAACTAAAAATCGACGTTTTGGTTGCAAGTGTGTCACCGCTGTCAAGATAAAATTAAAATAAAATAATAATCTAATCGCCAACTAATATTTAAGTTTAAAATTGATGTTTTAAATTGGGGAAATATTGTTAATAAGGGGGCATTCAGGTGGTTCCATCGGCTAAGTTAGCCAACTTAGCATGCTGAAACCGCTGTTAGTCAGCGTTTTAATTTTTTCTGAATGCGTTGCTAACTTAAAGATTGACAGCTGGTTAAATGTGAACATTCAAACATAACATAAATTTGGTTTATAGGTTTATTAAGTATTTACATACATACATTTACAGTAAGTAATGATAACTGTTTGAAAAACTTTGTAAGCATCTACCAAGTAATTGATGCAAAATATTACTATAGACAATAAAACTGCTATAGTCACCTACCTATGTACATTATTATCAATAGCACTTAAAACATCTTCATTGTTTAAGTTAGTTTTTGTCGCAGTTGTAAGACCAAAAATTTGCTCTACTTGGGGACACAAAGGAATATACATACAAAGGAATTATTTAAAAATTTTACGAGCATAGTTAATAAACTATGGTAATTTCAATAAAAATTTACGAAATATGTAGTAGTACATTTAAATATTAAATTATCCTTACCTTTTATACTTTGTACCAACACTATTATTTTCTATAATAGAATTTTCTCCATTATTTATGATCAAAAAATGGGTATCCGGACAAATTTGTTTTTATCCATAATAATTGTTTGAATTTAAACGTCATCACAAAGAAAATATTTAAACGCTTCAGCTTTCATTTCAAATATCAAATGTCAAACTATCAAAATCCGTTGTTTGAAAAGTGACAGCGGTCATTTTTTACGCTAAGCAAAATACTCAGCCGCTATCGAAAAAGCAGTAATCAGCTTTGCATTCAGAGTGACTTCTAACTAAGCAATCTCAGCTGCTGGGACAACCTGAATGCGCCCATTATTTTGACATATTTGACAATGTCAATCATGACACAAATGTCAAAAAATTAATATAAGATTTTCCTAAGGTTAAAGCATAAATTTAAAAAAATACATATTAGGTGAAACTATAATTGTCTTTGATATAAGTTGGCTTTTAAATTTTTATTTTAGTTTAAGTTTATCTTGATAGTGGTGGCAGACTTGCCACCAAATATTGAATTTTAGTTTTTAATTTCCTTGTTTAAAAATTTTTGTATTTTTTTATATTTTGTAAGGTAAAGCGATCACTTGTGTTTTAAATAAAATTATTTGTGCCGTCATGAATAAGGAAGTCACGACTCCATTCACGTACAGTGCATTCCTATTACAGCGAGCCACCCCTGTAACCCTGAGACCCGTCAATTTTTAGTTTTTGAGAAACACATTTTTGGGTCATAGTTTACTTGTTTAGAGTTATACCCCCTGCCAGCCAACATAAATGCCAAAACAGTTTTTTTATAAGTGTACAGGGTTTTCATTTATATTTTGCCACCCACTTTTAACTATAACCTAGAAGGATATAAAAATATGTCTTCTATATAAGTTTTATACTTTTTTATTCATTATCTTTTGAGCATAACAAAAGAAACAAATGAATATAAAAAAATCAAGAAAAATGAAGAAGTAAACTTGTGGGTGATTCACCCTGTATATGATGTTACCTTTTAAAAGGTATTTTTAAAAGCTTTACAAAAATACCACATTCAATATATCTATCTTTAAGACTTTTCAAAATATGACCACCTAAATCTGAAAAAGTGGATTTAATTTCCTTCTACCTACCTACAGCAAGAAGCTGTGACTGTAGCTATAATTGATATTATATTCAAATTTATTTCCGAAATCATTAAAGGTAGATAATATATCAAATGTGTTTTCGTAAACATTTTTAAAAATAATTTTTTAATGGTGACATAATATACAGGATGTTCCAGTAAATAAAAGTTTACCTCTTCATTTCTCTTGAGTTTTTAATGTTAATTTGTTTCTTTTATTAAGTTTAAAAGATAATAGGTGAAAAAGTATGAAACTTTTATACAAAAATATTTTTTGCTATCCTTCTTGGTTATAGTTAAAAGTAGGTGGCAATATGTAAATGAAAACCTTGTAGAAATAACGAAATTGTACGGGATGGTTTGATTTTAATTGAAATGCACTGTATTTATTTATTATGATAATCCTAATAGGGTTAACAACAGAAAATACCAAAAGCAAGAAGGAAGAAGGATTCTTCAAGTATGGGTGAAGTAATATAAAATTACAATTTTGCAGGACATCACATCCATTATTATAGCTAGCTATATTTTATATTTAAATATGGTATTTAGAAAAATAATAATTGAAATATAATTAAAATTATATTAGTTATCGTAGTTTAAAGAAAAATAGATTTCTGTGATATTTTTTAAAAATTCCGCGGTAAATGGTATTTTTTAATTACATTTAAATAGGTAGATAGTTACGATTCCTTACAAGAAGAAATTAATATACTTACCACTGTTTTTAGTAAGCCTACACAGGGTGTCCGAGAATGTGGGCAATATCTTGGATTCATATAAAACACATGAAAATAATATGACAAGTTCCTATAAACTTTTTAAGCCCATCTTTATTACTTTGTTTACTTTATCAAATAACTTTTATAGTACTGGGTATAATGAAATATAATTGTAATATGACAGACAGTCCTAAGGACTCCTTAAAATGGTGTCCTCTTAGAACATTTGCATTAGGGCGCCAGGGACGAACTTGTTCTCGCACAATAGTGCTAATTATATTATATAATAAATATTTTTACATCCTATAGGCTAGAGAAATAAAATTAGTATTTTTTGATTGCCGTAATCCTTAGCTAAAAAGGTACTTTTGTTTATATATGGATAAACTAATTCATTTCTGATCAAAACAACTTTTTGTGTGGTCGGAACATCTAAAAACAATAGGAGTTTTTTTGTGTGCAATTAGCACTAAAAACTTTGTAAAAAGATTTTATTTTATATTGATTACAATAAAAATTATTGTTTTGGCATTATAGTGGGTTACATAATCTTCAATAAAATTAAAGCTAAGAATGCATAAGTTTAGAGAAAGCTTACATTAAACTGCCATACAATACAACCTCATTTAGGCAAAAAAATATTTCTCGAAAACGCTTAAAATTTATCGATATTAAACAATAGCACTTTTTAGGTAAGGGTTCAATTTATTTAAAAATACTACTTTTATTTCTCTAATATACGGGGGTGTAAAATAATTAGCACTATTGTCAAAGGGTAAGTCCTGCCCCTGGCGCCCGAATCAATGTAAGTAAATGTTTTAAAAGGGCACCATTTTAAGGAGTTTGTTTGTCAGTTAAAAATTAATATTTTAATATACCAAGTAGATACTAGAAAAGTTATTAAAAAAAATCAGTGGCGTCATTTAAGGGCACATATCTCAGTAAAGAGGGGCTTTAAAAAGAGCTTGATAAAAACTTATCAAATTATTTTCATGTGTTCTATATAAACTCGAGAGATTGCCCACATATTCCAGGACATCCTGTAGAGAGGTTTTACTCTCCATCACCAGTTCCATTATTTTAAACCTCACAGTGCAGTGGTTTAGTAGTTCCACTAAAATCTAAATCAACCTAAAAGTTTTTCTGCGTTAGTGTGGAAATTAAGGCAGTTGTGACATAGATAATCCATAAAGAAGTTATTAACTGTATAATATTAGAGAATTATTGCACAGTGAAATAAGGCCAGGCACTAATAATACCGGCCCTATTTTGACACTGAGCTTGCTGCAGATGCATGATAGGATAAGACCCCTTAATAAGGATAGTGCCTGGCTTTATCTATGTCGGTTTTAGGTCATGTCTTATTTTGGTCTATTTTAACTTCAGAACTGTTCATCTAACCGAACGGCTGCCGATCACAAAATCGAAAAGTTTTTAGAAGTAAAAATACTTAAAAACCTTGGTTTTTCAAATATATTTCTATAATTGTGTTAAACAAAACCCTACAACACAAAAGAATAAAGAAAATCTACTAATTTTGTCCCCTTTTTTAGGTTAATGGTACTGTCAACATGATTTGCAATAACTCTAAATTATGGGAGCAAGCACTATTTAAATATGGCCGGTATTAATAATACCCTGAGCTTAATAAGGCAACTTGCAATAATTCTCTATTATCCTATAATATAAACCTATTTTTAATTTACTTAGTATCTTATAAAATGCCTTACAGTAATGTTTATTTCTAGTTTTTAAAAATACCCAAAGGTCAATGCACACTAAGCGCTCAGGTCATGGTTTGCTTACGGGCCACGTTATTTAGAAACATTCATTAAAAAATCATGTAAAATATTTTACCGTACCGTGAGCGTACCTAAACCTGAGCGCCTAGTGTACATTGACTTGAACAGGTCAAATATAGTGTATACCTAAGAGTCACTAGCGCTCAGGTCTCGTTTTGCTTAAGCCGCAGTCAAATATCCTACATGCTATTTAAATGGGAATGAAAATCACCGTAACGTGAGCCTATCGTGAGCGGAGCGCCTTATGTGTAACAGTTCCTTTTAACTTGTATATAAGAATCTTTATATTTGAATGGACCGTGAGCTGTGCGTGACCTGAGCAAAAGTGTGCCGTGACCCTAAGAGTATGACTATTAATTTCCCTCTCAAAATTTTTGTTGTAGAAAACTTATGACTTTTATTTGTTTTTAGGTGAGTAAAAGACAGTTTACACGAAAAGTTGTCATTTCACAAAACCAAAGAAGAGCTTTTGAAAATACAATAATAAGTAAGTACTTTAGTCCATTGAATAGGTGTTTTCAAAATATTTTAATAAAATATTTTTTTATCTTTAAATTTTATCTTATTTTATATAATATTTTGTTTATGTATATTTTGTTTGTGTATAAGTTTGTCGTAACTTGGCAAAATGTAAAAATCCGGCATAAGACCAATAAAAATCAGGTTTCTTGGCATTAAATAAAATAGTATAGGTAATGACGAGCGAGTGATTCTTTCCATAATGCATAATTCGGCAGAAGTTTTTTTACGGATAGGTGCAGTATAATATAATGAACATAAAATCACAAAATACTTACAAATGAGGCAAATAGAAGTGCCACCATTTTGCGAAAACCCATTTGGATCTGAATCTCCGTAACCGTACCCTTAAGGCCCACAATTATAAGAACCTTTATTATAGATAATTAAAGTTCCTATCTTTTCTGTTAAACTGTTTTTTCATATTACTTACCGTTCTGATTTATAAATGTATCATTCTTTGTTTATTACCATTTTTACCAATATCGCTTCTAATAAATTGTTTTAATAATAAATTGCTTATACTCAAACTTTTTGATCTATATATTTTCTACAACTTTGTATTTAAACTTTATTTCATGGAACCAATATTTTCAAAGTTACAACGCCTTGATGTTTTCACCGTGTACAAGGTTAATAAGAACAAAGTATGCATAGCGTAATACCTCGCTAGAGGTTGGATGACGTGTTCAGGTCCAGCTAGCGTTGACCGCCCAGGCACAGGATTTTAAAATGAACGCTTCATAACTTCGAAAATATTAATTTTAAAGAAACCAGTTTAAAATAAAAGTGGTGAAAATGTGTCGATTTAAAAGTTTAGTTTTTAGCAATTTATTGTTTGAATAATAATTATTAGAACGTATATCAGTAAAAGAAGTCAATGAATAAACAGTCATAATCTTATAAATGGTAAACGGCAAGTGATAAAAAAATACTGAACAATTAATTATCTTAAATTACGGATCCTTATAATTATGGGCCTCAAGTGCGTCTTGTTAGTAAGTATTTTGTGTTGTTAGGTTCATGACGTCATACTGCACCTATTTGTGAAAAGAAATATAACTCCTGCCGAATTATATAAGAAAAAATTCTCTATTTCCTGTACTAAAATTTTCTTTTTAACGTGATAACGTCTTATAATTCGATGGAGGCGGCTGCACACACAAAAAAACATGCCTCATGCGACGTTTCATTTAAAGCTTAAAGAGCAAGCGAGAGCGCGGAAGAGGCACAATCGGCCTCCGCGTTCGGCAGCGTTCGGAAATCTGTTTCTCTCCTACTTTGAGCGAGTCCGCGTGAATAGTTGCTATGACAATAATACATTTAAATGTTTTCGTCAAGTAGAAAGTGCAGTGAAAAGTGAATGTGGTGTACATTGTTTAATTTTCTTTAATTAACCAGTCCATTAGTATTTTCTTATGACGTTGTCACGTTTAACTATCGTCAGTAAGCCGACTTTGCAGACAAGCGATTTTTAATTTAATATTAAATTAAGAACTGCGCACAAAAATAAAAAGAATGTAGTCCAAATAAGGTTAGTATTTATTTTCACCTTTGATGATGGAGGTTAATTCGTATTCACCCTCTAAATCTATCACTAGAATAATTAGCTTTAACCCTAAATAAAGAAGGTTTTCTCCCTTGTTTGTCCTAAATATGTTTTGGCTTATCACCGCGTGGCCATATTAAAAATTAAATCGCTTTTTTACATTATGGATCGAAAAATTGCGTGACGGCAACCGACATTTTTCCTGCATACTTTTTAAATAATCTGTTAGTTAAAAACAACCCCTGCATTTTATTTTTATTATAGGTTATTACTAAATAAGTGAATATATTCCATAAGGGCGAATATAACGAATGTATTGGACGTATTAGAATTTCTAAAAAGCTTTATTTAAAATACCCTTTTATGTATTATTGGTTGTGTAATACGTACATTTAAGCTAATTGCTTTTTTAATTAATTGGATAATTGTATTACTTGTGGTTTGTTTTTCTTTTTTTAAGGAGAGAAGATACCTGTAAAATGTTTAATAATAATTTCTCAATATTTTAGTCTAGTTTTTTCAGAAGACGTCACTAAAATTTTAGAACCTAATTTTTAGTATTTCGTATATTACAGAGTCAATGTCACTATATTCATTGAATTTCTATGTACCTATGTATTTAAACTTTAAATGCGTTTTTCTTAAAACTATATTTATAAATTGGCGGGCACGATAATTCAAAAATTATTTGACCGATTCTCCTGAAATTTTGCACACGTCTATTAAACAACAGTACTTTCTATGTAAACCTGACAACATTCCGAAAATGTCTTGCAAAATATATTTATAAAGCAAAATGATGGAAAAATTGAGCCCAAAAGTAATTTTTTTTTCATTGTCATAGTATTCCGCGATTTTTTTTAAACTTTGTTTACGTTTACCGACAAATTATGTCATTTATTAACACAAAAAATTTAGTTTTTAAAATACCAGTTTACTCTTAAATTTCTCAGGATGGCCATATTTCCGAAACTATTAAACATGGGATAATTTGGCTGTGGACTTCTTTAAAGCTCTTTTATAGATCATTTAAATGGTAATATAATATACAGAGGGACTTATATTTAAAAAAGTACATTTTTTTATAATTATTTGAAAAGCCAATGTCTAATTGCTTTTGATTGCCAGCGCGTTAATGAGGCGAAAAAAGTACGACAACTTAACCCGACTAATTTAACCCACTACGTATCTGCAACAAAAAGAAAGTGTGCATTAGTGCCGATTTTAGCATGATCACCCTGATTTATTAAAGTTTAAAATTAAACATTAATCCAAAATATGCATAAATAGTTGCTGACCATATTTACTAATTATATCTTTTTTTTCTACAAAAAATAGGAAAGAATAGAAACTAGTTACTACAAGTGGATTCTTTACATTTTATACCCAAGCGGTGATCTGATTTAAATTCCTTCCTTATTACCAAATTTTAAGGAAAAATTTCTAATTTAAAAAAATGTATCTAAAAATATCATTAATATAATTAAAACGTTTTACACTTTATTTCGCAAACCATCAAGTTTTCGACTTGGGTAAATTGTGCTGGGTCGAAGTTTTTTTGCCCAGTAAATTTGTGGTTACATATTGTACAGTGCGGCCTATCGAACTTGTCTTCATTTTTATTGTCTATACCTTTGTTATTTTTTAACTTAAGAAAATGTCTTTAAAACCGAGTTGTAGGGTTAAATATCAATTTTTTTTAATTATTGGCATTACACAAAACTATTTTAATAAATGAAAATATGGACATAACTAACTTTTTCTAACAGGACACCCTGTATATTATACGACCATTAAAAAGGTATTGTAGAGATCTACATATTATGATATATCTATCTTTAATAGTTTCGGAAATATGATCATTTAAAGATGAAAATTCATAGATATAATTTCTATTATTAGGCTTAGTGCCGTAGCTAAGTGTAGTGTAAATAATATCTATAATTTTTAATTTTATTGGTTGTTTTATATACAGGGTGTTCCCTTACCAAAAGTAAGTTATCTCCATAGTTTTTTTATTAAAATTGTTTTGGGTAATCTTAATAACAAAAATAATATTTAATAAATCACTCTACAACTTGAATTTTAAAATTTTTTCTTAAGTTGAGAAATAACAACGTTATAGACATTTAAAATGTGCGGACAAGTAAGATTGGCCGCACTGTACACACCTTTGGGGACACCCTGTATTTGTTATTTGTTATTTTTAGGTAAATCTAAGAACAGTTGTAACAACAATGGACTGCAGGGTTTATCCATAATTTTGTTATTTACATTTTCCAATAACCCTTTTTTAAGGAAGGGTGGAACCAGGATTAAAATTACGAGTGCATTTTTAAATATATTCGACTTTTTTTATAACCAAATAAGACTTCGTAAACTTTATTTTTTACGGTTTATGCACCGAAGCTCATCTCAAATAAGTGGCCTTTTCGTTTCATTCAAACTCTCATAAAATGGTTTTTATTTGCCACGTGACAAAATAAACCTCATTATATGAATGACTGAACATTTTGAGCACCCCTTTAGCCACAAAGGTGATCATAGACAGTGTATTTCAATTAAAACAGGCCACCCCTTATAAGTTCATTATTTTTACACTTATTAAAAAATCCTGAAACACTTTAATTTTTATGTTTGGGAAGACATATTACTTGTTTAGGGTTATTCCCTTCCACCCCACTAACACAAACGTCAAAAAGTTTAAATGGAAAGGGGTTTAAAGCGATACCCTTTCTTAAAAGGTTTAAAATTATCTTTATAATGGTTTTTACTTTTTTTAAATCGGTTTAGTGGTTTTCGAGAAAATTCACCCTAAATACCGGAGTCTGTATTCGGTGATTCACTTTTTTAATGTTTAAGATATCAAAATAAAATTTGGTATATCACAGTACCAAAATGGCTCCATTTTGAATTTTAAAATTGAACACGCCCTATATTTTAGCATTATCGGACTCCTAAAACAATTTAAAATAAGAATTTGACATTTCTTAAAGTTTTTACGCCTACTTGAATTTTAAGAGCCATTTGTAATATTGCATCTACAAGGACCTAATCCTTTATTTATGTTTTTCTTTTAATCCGATCGCAAAAAATGCTTGTTAAAACCATGTGTATTTTATTATTTTTGGATTCCTGAGACAATTCTAAATCATGGGACATTTTCAACGGTTTTTAGGTCGACTTGATTATTTTGGAGCATTTAGGTGGCCATGATTGGTGCCAAATAAATCTTAAGGATCTCAGGTAATGCTAGAAAGCAAAATGACCATTTTCGTGTCTAACTATCTTCTCATGATGGTTTTTAATAATGTTTAAAGAATATTCTGATGAATGTGAACTCTGAACTATGTTACTTCTTGGAAAGGCTGCAACATGGATTTTGAGGGAATGTTGTTCGACGATGGCTTTACAGACTTCATCATTTTATTAGATATTTGTAGTTTGTTTTCAATCGACTCGCCAGTATATCCATCTGCAACGGCACTGGAATTTCAGCCCTTATGGCGCTTTAGAGTCAGCAAGTAACCTCCTGCATTAACTAATATTGTGGCCGTTGATTGCCGAAAGCAGTGACCAGTGTAGTTTTCTGATTCTCAAACTTTAACAATTGTATTTTTCTAACATTACCTGAGATCCATAGATTTATTTGGCTCCAATCATGGCCACCTAGAAACTCCAAAATAATCAAGTCGACCCAAAACCTTTGAAAATGTCCCATAATTTAGAATTGTTCCAGGAATCCAAAAATGATAAACTATACAGCGATCTTTCATTTAAAAATTCAAAAGTGGAGTCATTTCGAGATACACGGAAGTGACTAAAATATAAGTAGTATGCGAAAACTCTCTTTCTTATACCAAGTCTTATTTTGATATGTTAAATATTCTAGCAGTTAAGGCTTATCTAATAAATTCGTTACCACCTAGTATGTAAATTCAGCCTGCGAAATTAAAAATTGTATGCATTTTGGCATGCTAAGACTTAAATATACAGGGTATCTCACCGGGAACTGCGGCGATCGATTTCTTGAAAAGTAAGCTTTGAAGAATTTTGAAAATTTGGTAGCATTATAAAGTCAGAGGGGGACATTTAAATAAAATATTTTGACATACATTTTCAGTTATACCGGAAGTAAATGTCACTTTCCTTGTTTTAAATGGAACATCCTATATATTATCAAAGACAATTGTAGTTTCACCATAGACTTCCAGAACAATGCTACATTTTTGGTCATCAGTTTGGACGCTGGCAATTATACGTACTGTTTACGTGTGTACTCGATGGAGATTCCCGCTTCATAAATTCCACGAAGCGAGCGTCCAAGCCGATGACCACAAATTTAGCATTTTTCTGGGTGTCTATATAACTACAATTGTCTTTGATATAATTTATTTTTTAGATTCTTAGTAAAATTCTAAATATTACTAATGCATAATGTTCTATACCTAAGTCCAACCGATTTTGACTTACTTTAAATTTTATGTCAAAAATAACATTTGCAAACCATTACATAAGCATCAATTTCTTCTTAACAATAGCTTTTAATATGAGTTGGGGTTGGGTTTCTCGTGGAGAAAGAACTTCTTTAGTAGACTGTATTGATATTTTCACAATTAATAAATACGGAGTGTCAAAAATAATCGTTTAAAATTATTATAACAAAAACCTTAAAAGTCAATGTTTAGTCGAATTTTTTTATTTTTCAAAATAATAACAATTATATTTATCTAACAATGCTTTTGAGTACGGCTTAGTTTGGCTTTTAGTTGGCCGTGACAATAAAATGCTGCGTGAAAACGGTTAAACTTAAGTATAGAACATTATTCATAAATTTTGTTTAAAATTTTACGCAAAATCTAAAAAATAAATGTTATATTGGGTGTTCCATTTGAAATAGGGAAGTTGACATTACCTTCCGGTATAACCGTAAGAGTGGTAAAATATTTTAATTGTATGTCCCCCACTGACTTTATAATGTTACCAAATTATCAAAATTTTCCAAAGTGTACATTTTGAGAAATCATTAGCAGCAATTCCCGATGAGACACCCTGTATATTTGCCAACATTTTAAACATTACCCTACTTATTTATCACATAAAGCTTTTTGTTTTAATAAATTATTTAAACACATTTTAATTTCTATATAACGATAAAAAATAATTATTATTCAAACTACTAAATTCAAAATAAATCAGAACAGTTTAATAATTAATTCCATCCGTACTGACTTCCAGGATTTATTTATAAATACGGGCCAGGTTTCTGACGGCTGACATTGGCTAATTGACAGTATCACACGACTGAGCTTTCAGACGCAATTAACTATTTACGAAGCTAATGAATAAATTTGGTCCACTAGGATGAGCCTTTTCTTTGTGTTTGCATATAATAACTGCAGCATTAGCTGACACAGAAGGGGTTTTAGCAAAGTTGCATCATTTATGAGCGATAGACATTGTTTTCAAAATAGTACTCGGGTTTATGAGGCAGTTAAATATTAACATAAATTTGGTAATCACAATTTTTAATTACTAAATGGTTTTATTTAATTTTGAAAATCAAATTATTAAAGTAATGTGGATATTTTCCCTATAAGGTTTTCTTTGGGGGAAAAACTTTCTTTATATAAAAAAATATTTTGGCCAAAATAACCATTTGTCGGAAATTTCCAATTTTTAAGGGGTTTTCGGTGGAAAATCAAAAATTGTTTTTTTATTTTTAGGGTGTTTTGGTAATAAAAATGAAAATTGTATCAAACATACTAAAAAAAAAAATTGGCTACAAAAAATTTTATAAAATAAAATAATAGTTTTTAAGAGGGAAAAAATCAAACATAGTTAAATCTGCTCAAATCGACGAAGCTCAGTTTGTTTTATGTCCAGTTTATTATTGTTAATTTTTATGTCATTATACTGGTCAAGACAAAAACAACTGCTTTTTTAAAAGACATATTAAATCTTGTTTTTCCTTCTAGCAAGTCTGGCAGTTCTAAGTGGTGCCTTTTCTGGGCATGCTGCCTTATTTCTTGTAAAAACGTTAGTTTAGATAGTGTCTGCTGCAAGTTCTTGTTATAGTAATTTTCTTGTTATGTTATGACCGCTGTTGGTTGCAAAGACTTCTTTTAATCATGTGTAGTACTTTAAATTTTTGGATATTTAAAAAGGTGACACTGATATTTGTTTCTGTATCAACACTTTATTTCAACACAAAGGTGGCATAACACAATTATATTGTTTCTTGACAAATCGGAACAGTGAGTTGTGTCGTGCATATAAAGAGGGCGCTGCAAGTTTCAACCTTGGTTTCAGCACAAATGTGTCATGTTTGGTGTCGGTGTCATCCGTGGTGTCATTATATTAGGTAAGAAAGGTATTTAAGCCCAATTTGCAACAACATTTTAATTTTAGCATAAGTATACTTCTAAAGAATCTCGTATATAAGTTAAAAACCGATGTTTAAAAATTTAACTGCTGGGGAAAGTTGTTTATTAAAACAAAAAAATTTAAACAGGGTGTTTCTAAACAAATGCAACAAAAATTATTAGGTGACTTTCCACCAAAAAATGAGAACGTATGAACGTATGTCCTAAACGTCTTAGTTTTTAAACTACGAGGTTTTAATTTTTTTAATATTTTTTTATAAAAACTATTATACCCATTCAGATATTTTTAAAAATTTTGAAAATGCACCCTTTGCACCAAAAGACATTTTTGGCATACAAGAAAAAACAATTGCCAGTGTCGTCCATTAAGGTAAATATTTTTGAAAAAAAATGGTATGTCACTGCTTATTTCTAAAATAAAAGTCTTTTTTTAAATCTCGGTTTAGTTTAGAACAAATTTGATCTCTTAATTTTTTTTTGTTTGATATACGGTTTTCGCGTAAATAAATAGAAACCATTTCTCGGCATTGTCGGATTTCTATCCAATTTAAGAATAAATTACAATCATATTAGGAATACAAACTGACCATGCCAAAAATGGTTTCTATTGATTTACGCGAAAACCGTACATCAACCAAAAAAAGTCAAGAGACCAAATTTGTTCTTAAATAAATGGGAATTTAAAAAATATATCATATCGAGCTTTTTTATATTTTTTGGTGGAAAATCTCCTCCTTAAATTTTTTGGCATTGGTTTAGAAACACCCTGTATATTTGCTTCATTTATGAGCAATAGACATTGTTTTTAAAATAGTACTCGGGTTTATAAAGCTTAATAATAACATTAATACAGAAGTAATTTAATAATTTTAATTTTTAAATAATAAATGGTTTTATTTAATTTTGAAAATCAAGGAAAATTAAAATATGCTAAATATGCATTTATAGGATAAATAAAATATTACTTTGTTTTTGTTATTATTGTTTGTTAACTCAGTTTAATTTGATGATGCTAGGACGTGAACTGGGATTGCGTTTATTACACATTAAAAATTAACTTTAAAATACCTATTTTTAGGCTGTGTTAATTTTTTTCTTATATATTTTCCTTTATATTTTTGTTATCTTGAAACAATGTACATAGTGTTTTATTTTCGATTGTTTTACGGGGTATCTCGAAAACCGGAAATAATATTTTTGAGAAAACAACAGTACTGAAAACAGTTCATGGCTATTGTGATTGATATCAGAGCTACAAAGTGATTTTCAAGTTTTGCCCATTTAACAACTCTCTTTGACTTGTTTGCTATTAAAGTTATAAAAAAAAACTTGAAATAGGTTAATTATATAGTTTTTTTTTGTAGAATATTGTGGTGCAATTTGTTTTTGTCGACGTTGGGCAGTTTTTCAGAAAATTACTCAACCTATGTTTTTCTATTATGAAACACCCTGTATATTTTTATTTATATTTATTAAGCTTTCTAAGAATGTATTTAATATGTATTTTTTATTTTAAATTTTACTAAAAATTGGCATTTTCCATTAATTTGGCTTTTTTATAGAAGGCCATGACAGAAAATAACAAAACATCATTTTCCAATACCTATTTTTGTTTTGGTTTAACTTCCTCAACTGGATATTTGATTTAAAATAAACTTTTATATTTTTAACTTATTCTTATTAACTAACTTAAGCTTTCAAAACTGATTATGTAGTTTTTTTAATAGTTTCACTACTTTCATTATACTAATAATAAATAGCATAACAATAAGTTCACAAAATATGAATTCTTTATAGAAAAGTATTATTACAGAAAAAAATATATTTACTAAATGAAAATAAAATAAATACCTGTTATAAAACACTTTAATTTGATCATTAATTATATTTTTTGTTGTTGTTTTAAATATGCTATAGTACATAATTATTTTATTTCCATTTAGTAAATAATAACATTTTTTTCTGTAATAGTAGATAATTTTATAATATAATGAAGTCATATTTTTTAACCTAAATTAAGGTAATTAAAATAACCCAAAAATATAAAAGTTGATTTTTTAATAAGATATTAAGTTGGGGTAGCGAAATAAAAAAAGTATTAAAAAATAATTTTTAATCATTTTCTTTCATGACATTCCATAAAAAAGACTCAAAGATAGCCTAACAAACATAAATATAAATTTACAGGGTGTTCCATAAGAAAAACATAAGTTGGGCAATTTTCTCAAAAACAACTTAACATAAAAAAGAACTCTAATTACATCACAATTTTTACAAAAAAACACACAAATAACCTATTTAAAGCTTTTCAAAGCTTTAAATAGCAAACGAGTCAAATAAAGTTGTAAAAAAAGAGATGAAGAGTCCCATATTTGATTTTTAAAATTTCTTACGGTTTTTAAGATACCCTGTGAAACCATCGAAAATTAAACATCCTGTACAAATCCTAAAGACTAACATACCCTGGGTCTTAAAAATCGCACTGAGAACATATTTGTGTACCCAGAAAATATAGTCAGGGGGTCAACGACTGACCCCAGCTTTTTTTCTGAATAGTGGGGTATCAGCATTTAACCTAATATATAATTTGGGTTGAGCAGCAACGCTTAAGAAAATTTATTAAATAAATATAAAATTAATTAAAATTTAATTAAAAATTAAATTAATCCTCCTTATAGAGCTAACCTGCATCCATGAAAAGTTCTGGTTAGTTTTGGTTACATCTCTTTCAAAATTTTATCCAGAAAAAAGTAATAGCAACTGGTTTTTGTTGTAAAGCGCTTGTGCAATAGAACTAACCAAAACTTCTTATGGGGGCGGGTTAGCTCTTCAGGAAATATTATTTCAATAATTTATTAAATTTTAATTATTTTAATTTAATTGGACATTTTTTGTTTTTTTTTTATTAATAGTAGGTATGATTTTTCTAAAATTTAACGGTAGTATTTAATTTTACCCCAACTTTTTATGACCAACGAAAAGCTTTTCAGAGAGATGCCATATATAGGGTGTTGCCAGAGAAGATTTTTAAGTGACTGGGGGTGCAGCTTAACAGGTTGATAGAGGTGTTTTGAAAAATACACAGTCATTTATATTCCCACCAGATTTTATAGAAACGGTATTTTTTATTTGTTGATATTTGCCATGGTTTTGAGAATTAAGCCATTGTAAGACTTAAAAAACGCACCGTGTGTACTATTACCGCAATTAGCAAAAACACTGATATACATATTTACCAACAAAAATTTAGAGCTTAAGTCCCCAAAATAAAATTGAATTAAAAAAGTATTCATAAGCTCCCAAACCTATAATGGGCAACGCTTCAGCACCCTTTCCACCACCGACCCTGATACGATCTAAGAAAAACAACTAAATTTTGGACATTAATCTTTAGGCGCTAAAACCCATTAGAGATTAACTTACAAGCAATAAAAGTTTAATATTCTTTTTTAGAAGGGTCAAAACAGGTAAAAAATTTTGGAATGGCACCTACCAACGATAGATTGCATGTCTCCACTTCTCGACTTCTGGTTTTTATATTTTTTAAAGACGGAATATTGAAAAGTAGCAGTAAATTATACGAAAAAAAAACTAGGTATTATACAGTCCACAATTCTTATCGGGAGGTCGAGGTCAGCGGGGCATTTTTCATAATATTATTTAAGTTCCTTGGCATTTGCACAGCGTGCTTACGTGAAAAATTGCAGGAAAGCTATACAGGAACACTTCATATTATAATTTATGAGATATAATCGATTTCGCACATGGTTGTAATATTTTTACCGGAGTGGCATAGAAGAGGTTAAGAATACTTTGCATACGCCATTTATTCTAATAAAGTGCGTCTTTTAAAAAGTTTTAATAGTATGGGATTTTTTTCTCATTATGAATAAAAGAAAGAGGGATTTGTTTCTGCTTAACCTTTGAAGAGAAATTAGAAAGACTAATAAGTAATAACGCTTATTAAACCTTTTAGGGGGTTCCTTTTAATGAGTCTACCACGAATATTGTGGCGCTTTAACCCAGCTTGTCAATTTTGACATGTTTCGGATGTCGGACTGGGCGAACGCGTCTGAAAAATTACTATAATATTTCACATGCAATTTTTAAACAAAGGGTTAAAAACGGAAAAGATCACAGTCACGAAATCCGCCCAATCCGATACTCAAAACATGTCAACTTTGAGCCTTATGGTTTCGTGTAACCCTTACCATTTTTGGCACAATGTTCAAAATTTGCCTGTAAAATATTATGGTAAACTGTTCGATAAAAAGGGAGGCGTTTGCCCCGTCCGACACCCGAAACTTGCTGGGTTAAAACGCCGCTTCCATATATGGCGTCATGAATGCATATTCGTGGTAGACCAGTCAAAAGGAACCCCTTAAATAGGTTTTTAAATGGTTATTATTATGAAGTTTATTTTATTGCTAGCCCAGACACTAACTACTTTGTTAACCCGCTGCGACTTTTATGTGTGAAAATTGACAGTTAAGTAGTAGTAAGCAGGATGTTTTCTTTGACTGTCTTTAAAGGGAGTAAAATACTTAAAGACAGTCAAAAGAAAACATCCTGCTTTTCTATACTATCCACCACGACTCTCTCCCCAGACCGGTTTTGCCTGCCTTACAGGAATTCATCAGTGAGCCTGTATCGAGTCGTGGTGAATAGCATAGAAAACCAGCGTCTACTTATTAGACAAGTTTTATTGTCTAGCGGTAGAATATTAAATCCTGCCGTTAATGCCCTACTACAATCGCATTCAGTAAATACGAGCATCAATTGTAGCGGGTGGCTATGTATATTGTAAAGCACAAGGAAAAATTCCCTACTGTCTTGGTGTATTATATAAATATTTTACTCCCTTTAAAGACAGTCAAAAGAAAACGTCCTGCTTTTCTATGCTATCCACCACGACTCTCTCCCCAGACCGGTTTTGCCTGCCTTACAGGTACTCATCAGTGAGGCTGTATCGAGTCGTGGTGAATAGCATAGAAAACCAGCGTCTACTTATTAGACAAGATTTATTGTCTAGCGGTAGGATATTAAATCCTGCCGTTGATGCCCTACTGAAATCGCATACGAGCATCAATTGTAGCGGGGTGAGTATATGTATGTTATAAAGCACAAGGAAAAAAATTTCCTACTGTCTTGGTGTACTATACAAATTATTTTACTCCCTTTAAAGATAGTCAAAGGAAACATCCTGTTTTTCTATGCTATCCACCTCGACTCTTCCCCAGACCGGTTTCGCCTGCCTTACAGGAACTCATCAGTGAGGCTGTATCGAGTCGTGGTTAATATCCTACCGCTAGACAATGAAACTTGTCTAATAAGTAGACGCTGGTTTTCTATGCTATTCACCACACGATCTTTATTTTTGGCTGCAGTTTTTTTTTATTGCATGCATACAGGGTGGAATAAAAATACGCGACGAGCATTACCCTCATTTTTTGTTAATAAAAACACCAACCTATTTTTCATTTTATTTTTAAATTTTGCAATAAATTATGTATATGCGTATCATGCTCTATAGCTACCTAAAGTCAATAGGCATTCAGATATCATCGATTTCTTACAAAATTTATTTTGAAACAAATTAATTTAAAATCTAGTGGTATAGAGAAACGCTAAACAAGCTGATCTCTATTTTTAACTGCGTATTCTTTGGAATAAATTATTGTGTTAGGGTGACCCAAAAATGTTTTAAACACAACCCTGATTGTTTTAAACAAAGCATACATTTGTTATTGATTGCATTTTTAAAATGTGCTTTAAATTCCACCTAAGTATGTTTCATATACTGTGTCCTAGACCCCAAAACAACAGTAAACAATAAATTTACTTAAACATAAATGAAGAGCGGATAAACGATATAGATAGTCGTCACTTATTTTTGAGCCACTCTGTTTCTGTACATTTGAGTTTAGGGCATGGTGAATAAAGCGTAGTTAGAATTTGATGCATAATTTTAAAATATAATAAAAAATTGTGTTTTCATTAAAAAACAAAATAATTAGGAAACACCTTGTATATCCTTTAAATAGTTGTGCTAAATATGTTATTACAGGTGAAGAATAAAAAAATGTAAAAAGAAGAAGCTGCGTTTTATTCTAAAATGACTGAGAATTTGATTATTATTTGTTTTTATGAAAATAATAGTATTGAATAGTAATTTATGTAGCAAATGCATAAAGTGATACTTTTTTAGAAATGGGAAGTTTGACAGTACAAGCCGTTAGGCGAGTGCGGCAATTCCATGAGTAAAAAAAGACACTTTATGCATGTGTTACATACTATATTTTTTCTACGACCGTATAAAAATTTCCCAAAAAACCAGTTTATATATGTTTTATTTATTTAAACTTATTAATTTAAATTTTTGCAGCACCGCCATTATATTGCAACAAAAATCATAGCCTCCGTATTTTTTAAAAGTCAATTATTCTCTTCATAACTATACCGTAATTTAATTTTAGAAAATTGTATGTACTTACTTTTTGTAAAATAATACTAAAACAGTATAAATACCTTTTAATTTCTTACTCATTCAAATTTATTATTACTATTAATTTTAAATAATTTTCTATTAAATTTATTCGCAAACTGTCAAATTTTAAAACTAGTGACACATGAACCAAAAGCAAATAATGACGAAATCAAAGGTAACTTGACCGTTTGGTTCAGTTGATGTACGCGTTTTCTTTACATTGCATAAATTGGTGTTTATTGTAGTAGGCATGGAAACAAAACACTAATTCAAAGTGTTAAAAATAGCTTTAAACTGTTAAAAAAGTTACGTTTTTTAACACTTTATGTAGTGTACTAGAATGGGGTACTTTATCTTCATGTTACCGATTTAAAAATTGCATTTTTTTAACGGTCGTGGAAAAAGCATATTTTGTTAAACAATTTAAAAAAAAAACGTGTTAAATATTTTGTGTTATTAAACTCAGACAGAAATAATTCCTTTTAGCAGCAGAATGTCAACATATATTCTTTTCCAAATAAAAGGAAATAGGATTCTTTTAAATTACCTTTTTCTGATCCTCGGGGAAATTTTGCAGACAGAATCGCAGACAGCCTTTACGCCGACCCTGTTTAAAGATAAATCTCAATTGCCCCGCATAATTTGTCCTGTTTTAATGAAATTGTCCCGGCGGCGTCGGCAGCAAAGACTTTTTGCAGGGCGTAAGCCCTAAACCATCACTCTTTTAGCTGTGGCAGTAAGCAATCGAATTTTTCCCGTTCTGACTTGATGTGCGATTTATCAGCTATCAGTTCTCTGCTCTATAATGAATTTGAAAAAGCTACAGAACTTTTAAATTGAGTGTTTGGGCGCTATTGGATCTCTTGGGTGAAGAATTTAATGCCGCCGTTTTGTTTTGTTTGTTTTGTGCCTAAAAAGCGATAAATCTAAATCACAGTTTAAAAGCCAGTTCGATATGCCTAAATGTTTAATATATTTTTTATTTTTTTAGCTTTGGTAGTTAGCAATCGAATTTTTCCCGTTCTCACTATGTGCAATTTATCACCTAAAAAGAAAATGTTTTGATCCAAATAAATTTGCTTTAACTCAAGACACCTTGTGAGTTGTATATTACGAAAAGGATATAGTTTTCTTGTTTGTAAACATTATTCTTAAAAATACCTGTTTTGCATAAGCATAAAAATAGATTTAGAAAAGTGAACATAATTTTTTTAACTAGAGAATAATAATTATTTCTTTGTAGATACTATTTTCTTCATGCAATTATTCAAACTTGTTTTAAGTAGAGTTTAGCAATATTACCTTGTCTTGGTTGAAGATATTTTAGTTTTCCTGTAAAAATAGATTTTCTTAAACCTCCCTTATCTTATTATTCTTGATTTAATAAAAACGTTTCTAATTTAAAGAATTCTATATAGTTCTCCGTTTAATAATGAATTTGAAAAAACTACACAATTTATAAATTGAGTCTTTAAACGCTATGTCTTGGGTGAAGAATTTAATACCGCCGCGTTGTTTTGTACCTAAAAAGCAATAAATCTGAATATTGTTTTAAAAGCCACTTCAATATGCCCAAATGTTTAATATATTTTTTATACACCCATCAAAAAGTTTTTTTTGTTGATCGTTCTTGCGAAAATAAAGTACTCCATTTCTATACACTACATAAATTTTTTAAAATAGTAATTTATGTAATAAGTGCATAAAGTGATACTTTTTTTTACGAACGGGCCGTTAGGCGAGTGCTGCAATCCCATGGCTAAAAAAATACACTTTTTGCATGTGTTACATACTAATGTTTTTTCCACGACCGTATTTTTTTTCAAAATACCATTTTATGCATGTTTTATTTACCTAAACTTATTTATTTTAATTTTTGCAGCACAGCCATTATATTGCAACAAAAATAGCATCCTTATTTTTAAGAAACAGTTATCCTCTTCATAACTATGCATTTATTATTTCATTTTAGAAAATTGTATGTACTTACTTTTTGTAAGAAATAATAGCTAAAACAGTATAAATATCTTTCAATTCTCAGTCATCTTAATTCATTATTACTATTAATTTTCAATAATTTCTAGTACATTTATTTGCAAAACTGTCAAATTTTAAAACTGGTGACACAAAAACTAAAAGATATAATGTCGAAATCAAAGGTAACTTGATCGTTTGGTTCAGTTTATGTCGCGTTTACTGTTACATTGATTGCATAAATTAATATTTAAGTTTATTGTAGTAGGCATGGAGACAAATCAATAATTTAAAGTGTGGGAAAAATCTTTAAAGTGTTAAAAAGTTTCTTTTTCTGACACTTTATGCAGTGTACTAGAATGGAGTACTTTGACTTCATGTTAACGATTAAAAACACAGCATTTTTTTAATGGTCGTCGAAAGAAATTTAAAACCGGACATGAATTTTTGACCCCAATCACTTGACGTTGGCTGAATACATTGCGTGTGAAAGCAAAAAACCAAAAATAGAATAGAAAAGAATAATTTTTTACATTAGCCAAAATTTCTGTCTGACGTAAATTATCATGCAATAAATGACAGATGTAAACCTGCCTTAACACTTCGACGCTTTTATTACCACTTTAAATTTATGTATAAAATTTTAAACTGTTCTGCGCTTTAAAATTAGCAGCTACATACATATGTAATTAGCAATTAATATACACGGCTAGACTGAAAAGGCGGACTAGCGATGGCGGTGCAGACTATCGGCTGCTATCGAGCAAATGTAGGGTTAAGTGCGATTCGGTTATTCGTTTATTATTTAATTTTTTAAAGGTATTTGCTGCGCACTCAGCTAGCGCTGGCCATTGTACGCAGATCCCATTTATAGGGGAATATCCTTTAGAGTGTCAGTACTTTGTCCAGGTCGATGCTATGTGCCAACTGTAGCATTCGTCCTAAGTCCAATCCCGCAAGGTTTAGTAATTCGGATTCAATTTTAAAGGTTCCAAATATGTCCTCTCGTGGACCCTCTAGACCCCTAAATTTCATAATCACGTGAAAAGGGGTTTCATCCCCATTTCCGCACCACCTGCAGATGTTATCTGCTACCAGACCGAATCTGGCTAGGTGCTTTTTAGTATACCAGCATTATCTTTGTCTCCGATGACCACAGTTCCTCAAACTTTCTTTTGGTCCAATCCTTGGCCCAGCGCTTGAGGACCCCACCGGACATGCCCGGGGGCAGGGTACTGCCAGGTTTGAGTTATTGCTACCCGCTACCGCCAGTCTATCCGCTGCCTCGTTTCCTTTGATACCAGTGTGTCCTGGTACCCATACCAGATTGACCGTATTGGACTCTGCTAATGTATTGAGAGTCTCTATACAGTCTTTAACTAGCTTAGACTCAATTGTTACCCTATTCAGTAGTTGTAGGGCGGTTCTTGAGTCACTGCATATATGCATAGGTGTTTGCCTCTGTATTGCTTGTCCAAGATCCATTTGGCAAAAGCCCAGATTGCATACACCTCTGTTTGAACTACTGTTGAGTGATCTCCGAGGGCGAAGGCTAGCTCCAACCTTGGATTTTCACCCCACACACCAGCTCCAGTCCCACTCCTATTTTTAGCCCCATCTGTGTACTAGACAAGTCCTTTAGGAGCGAGAATGTCTTTTATTTTTATTTTTATTTATTAATTACATTATAATATATTGCGATTAACTACTGCGAATAGTGACGTCTTACGCTAACGTGTGTTAGTAAAACATATTGATATTTTTATTTTTTCTATTCTAAATGTATTAACAAGGCGGCCAATATTACATTAAACGATTATTTAGAAATATTATGTATAAAATGATACTATAAAATCTTATTTTTATACAGCTATTTTTAACTGCTATTTTTGTTTAGCAGTAGCAGAAACAATTGTTAAACCAATATAGCGTGTTCGACATATCACTACAAAAAGCATAGTTCTCTTATTAAAACAACTGTCGTTGTTCTGCCGTAAGATATAATCTCACCGTTGATCCCGTTACCTTTTATGTAAAGTTAAGACATTTTAAAGGTGACATACTTTTTGACATTTTCGCAATAATAAGAAAAGCAGTAAAATAAAAATTCAGTATTCGTTTAATATTCCACACGATATAAGAGGCTGTGGGCTCCAGCGCAAAATTCGATTCTAAATTTTCAAACAAATCCCGTTTTACGAGCCTTTGTTGTATTATATGCGCGGCGTTATATGGCGTGCGACGTTCGCCATGATTTTAATATACCCGAGGTGCGCTGTAACACCGTTCCATCAAAATGACGTTCTGACACGCGATGCTTCAGACACTGAATATGTTTCTGTTGGTTAGACGGAATATATTTTTGGTAATGCAAATTGATTTTTTTTTCATATAAATATTAATATTTAACTATTTTACGATTAGCTTTATAAGAAGTTACTATCAACGATCAAAACTGGTGTGTATGACATACACTATAACTTTGATGAAAACATTGAAATAAATCGATACCTCAGTTCAGTAGTGTAACAAGTCAAAAATGGCTATAATACTGTACATAGCCAAGTTATTACACTAAAAACACTAAAACATTTATTAATTTGAAGTATAACATATTAAGATCGTTTCTTTATGAATTAAATTTATAAAATACTAGTTGCTCCTAGACTAAAATAGGTTAAGAAATAAATTAGGAATGTTAAGATTAATGTTAAGATTTTAAGAACTTCAATGTTATGTTACACTATTGAACTGAAGTATCAAATGATTTGATGGCTTCTTAACAGCTGACTTAAGAAAACCCGCCGAAAATCCGATTAACTAAATCACGTACTATTTTTTCCAAGAGTATGTAGAAAATTATACTTAAAATTTAAAGCAGCGTATTTGTGTCCCAGCGGCCTTAAAATCATTCTTTAAGCTTCTCTATATCTTGCTGGAACCTTTCACCCTGCTTATCACTGACAGCACCAAGATTAGGTGGATAAAAAGGAAATGTGGGAATAAAGAAAGTAAATTTCTAAGGACATTTTACAAACCAAGTTTTCGTATGCTTTTAACATGTTGTTAACAACTAGCTGTTTCGCATTTTCGGCTCTATAGTTTCCTTAAAACTATTTTACAACTGGTTTCAATGATAACCAGGCATGGAGTATCTTGTCAGTAAGCTTTTCGGCGATATTCGAGTCTTTCACCAATATGCGTATTTGTGCTCGTACACTTTTTTGAGTTTTGGGTCACATTATTTTAAATATATAAAAATCCCTCTACCTCCTTATTCATAGCCTCGACAAAACTTTTCATAAGGTCAAGTTTTATATGGAGTGGTGGTAAAAATGTCCAACCTGGTACTGCCTTCAAATATAAAAATCCCTCTACCTCCTTATTGATAGCCTTGACAAAACTTTTCATAAGGCCAAATTTTAGATGGAGTGGTGCTTAAAATGTCCAATGTATCTACCAGGTACCATGTGAATGTGGGGAGTCGTACATTGGTGAAACAAAACGACCGCTTAATGTAAGGATTATGGACCATAAGCATCATACTTAGAAAGGCGAAATATCCAAGTCCGGAATCCCTGACCACGTTTGGTCTAAAGAACATGTGATTAAGTGGTTAGAAGAACGGGTTGTTCAAAAAAATTAAAGAAGCAGTCTTTATTGCAAACACCCACGGTACGTTAGTATTTAGGCTTTTAGCCTTCGTGGTTTGTCCAAAGATAAAAAAAAAAAAAAAAACGACCAAAATGTTTTTAGTAAAACACAGTGTGGAAATACCTACTATTTGGAAATCATTCCTTAAGCGTACCGATGCTGGCGTCGTAGGTGAACAACTTTACGCATGATCGCACACAACTCGGTCACGGGTTGTTGGTCTAGCATAGTGTATCAACTTAGTAGCGTTAGGAATTAGTATTAGTTTACACTTAAAAACGAACAGAGATAGGACTGCCCGAAACGGTATATGAATAGTTAAAATAAAGACAATGTGTCCGAACTTCTTGTAGTATCATTCATAAATAATCATTGTCTATCACGTACAAACTAACTGAAATTCTTTAATCACTACTCAAATATTGTCTACCACATTCAAACAGACGTTGGACAGTGTACATATGTTCAATTATACGTGAAACACAATATCTGTCATATGACCACCACTACTTTTCCGGCAGCACACAATTCTTTTGTTTAATTTTTCTAATTCTAACTAAACACATTTTTGTCACGAAATTATTTGTATAATTTCTTCTTTTAATTGTTGAATGGTTTGGGGATTGTTTTTATAAGCTTTGCTTTTTAAAAGCAATCCCGGAACCATTTAACAATTGAAAGAAGAAATGGACGAAATTTCGTGACATTGATTCATATATCCGAATCTATTAAAAATTGGATATACAGAGTCCACGGATGGACTTACCTATACTTTCATATACAGGGTAGTTTAAAATTGCAAAAAAATTATTTTAAAAACTGGGAAAAATATGTTTTTAAAACTACTTATTTTAAAAGTAATTAAAAAGTTGTATACATTTTTTTTTATTACGTATGGTTACTTCGGAAAATTAAGTGTTAACTAAAATAAATGTTTTTTTCTGATAAGTAATACATTCTTCTTTTTGTATGCAAATATTATTAAGTTAGGTTAAAATGCATGTAAATAGTAGTCCAAAAGGTAACGATTTATTTTATAAAATGTTAGAATTTTGTATACGTTTTCAGGCTGTTTAAGTATTAAAAAATATATTTATAACCGATTTTTGTTTTCATTTGCCAAAATGAAATTTTTAAAATTTTTATTTTTCCCTATTTTTTAAAGTAATATTTTTTCCATTTTGAAGCAAAATTTTTTATGAAGCGTTACTCATTTTCAAAATATCAAAATAAAAAATATTACATGTATTATTAAGTCCATCCGTGTACACTTTGTACCACATTTAGATATATTTTAAAAGCTCTGTAACAAAGATTTGAAATGATGATGTAATATACAGGGTGTTCAATTAAAAAAAAGTACACTCTTTGCAATAAATTGAAAACCCAATATTAAATTGTTTTTCTGGTGGTAGGACGTAAGTCAGCGGAAAAAATACTACAACTTCACTAGTTTAACCGACTTCCTATCTCTAAAACAAAATAAACTTCTAAATCCAAATTTATTTTCCTTTTGTTTTAATTTCATTTTACAAAATATTGATAAAATGACAGTTATGTTACCCCCATTTACAAATCTCATAATTTACAATTTACTGCGTTTGAAAGATTTGCACATTAATCATTTTTACCCTTTTATTTATTTATTCAGTTTAACGAAGACTTATATCACCTTTTCGGTCCCGAATACTAAATAGGTAATAATTTATGCATTTAATGGCAAAAGATATAAATTTAAAAAAAAGGATTTTTGCTTTCTAACTCAAAAATTTAGTTTTAAAATAATAACCCATTTTGTTTCCCAGTTTTAAAATATTTTTGCTACTAGCGTGGAAAGCAGCACTTTTCCGCACGTAATTTAGTTTGAAAGTGTCACTTTTCCGCACTAGTGCGAAAAAGTACACTATGCCCAACTACTTTTCCGCACTAGTGCGGAAAAGTACAAAAATTTTAAACCAAATATAAGTGAGTGGCAATAAAAGTTTTTTATGTACTTCATATTTAAAACGAAATTGGTATGGTAGGATATTAGGTAGCATTGTGTTAAAATAAAAAAAATATATTTTAGTTTTCGAGATTTTTTTATTATTATTTCCCCAGTCGGCGGCTATGAGTCAGATTTTATTATTCATTTTTAATTTGTTGGTACCTTAGTTGCATTTTGGCTGAAGACCACCTTTTAAAAAGGTGTTTTATTATTTACTATATTACTTTTATAATATTTCGTTTTATTAAGTTTTAATGGTATTGGTTCACATTGAAACCTAAAGGTTTAAATATTTTGCTACCCTGTAAAATTTTAAAACGTGGACTTAAGTACAACTGCTTTTGTGGTACAGTTATCATGCGACCAGTTTTACCAAGAGAACATTTAAAAATTTCAAAGATTTTTGGTGTATTTGTCCTCTTGTAATACCTATCCTGGGACACACTGTATGTATGTATGTATATTCAACTATTTGGCGGTCATTATACGATTTAAGAATTTTTGGTATTTTTTTAAAAAATCAGATATTTTAGGGCAATTGTGCTAAAAGTGCATTTTTCGTACTTGACTGCTTGACCGAACTCCGCTACGCGTCGTTTGGTCAAGTCGCGTGCGAAAAAGTGGTACTTTCAGCACTAGTTAGGAAATATACTATTTCCTAACACTTGCGCAAAGTGCCTTTCCCACACTTAAAGCTTATCCGAACCGCTTAGCGTTCCTTGTCTAACTGCTTTTAAGTGCGGGAAAGTCTCACTTTGCGCACTTAAAAAAAACATTTTTAACAGTTTTTTGCTTTTTTACACATTAAATTAGTGATTTCTTTTAATGCCCAATAAAATTTATTGTATTAGGAATTTATACAATATAACAGTACAGAGGGCACCACTAACCAAATATCAAGTTATCATACCTTCTTTTATTTCTTGTGTCACCACATTTCAAATTTATAAGTTAAGTTTAGAGATGAATTTAATAAAAATGATTAAAAAATAATTATAACAATGAATAATGATGATTCAAAAATTAAAATAATAAAACTTCGGTCGTAGAAAAATATAGTTTGTAACACGTGCGTAAAGTGCCCTTTTTCCTCATTGGTTCGCCTGTCAAACCCATCGTCAGAAAAAAGTAATACTTCATGCTTTTTAAACAAAAATAACCACAATAGAACACAATAACACAGTCAACAACAAACAACTGTTAAATATGAATAAACCAGTTTTTGTGCAAAGGAGTAACTGAACATGAAGAATTTAAAAATTATGTTTGCTGGGTTAAGTGAACATGCAGAATTCTATAATTTTATTTGACACGTTGCCAAGTCTGCAATTTTCCTTAAAGATTGGGGAATTTTAAAATTTTTAAAAGAATACCCTAATTTTTGTATATATATTTTTTTAAATACATATTTTAACGATATTCGTCAAATAAGTACAGGGAAGTAACCGGACGTTCTAAACTCAGAAACTGCATTTGCGGTTTTTCATAATTAAATTTTCTTATTTCTTTTCCTTACCTTTTTTTAAAGAATATTTGAAACATAGCAAAAATGCAATTTCTCAATTTAAAATGTTTAGTTAGTCCCCTGTGCTAATTTTGACGAATTTGGTTTGAATCGTTGAGATAAATATTTATTTTAAAAGAATCATGATGCCATATGTCCAAAATTGTCAGGAGTAAAAAAATATATTGCGTCATACTAAAATTGATACAGGCAATTGATTACAATAGTAAAAAATAAGGTATTTTATGTAAAATTCCTTAACCTAAAAAAATTGGTAACTCGGCAACTTAATTTCATTTTTAGTTACCCCTTCGCACAAAATTTGGTTTATTTATATTTGACGGTTGCTAAGATAATTCACCGTTCCTGTCGTTTCTACTAACCCTGTATAAATCTACTAAACAAAAATTAAATTTTACCTTAAGTTATCCCGAAAAAAATGCGATTGCTTGTTTTTAAAATTTGCGCACGAAAAAAGGTTTTGCTATCGTTACCGGGACAATTTCATTAAAATGGGACAAATATGAGCGTCACTTGAGCCTTATTCGTAAACAGAGTCGGCGTTAAGGCCTGTTTTTGATCCTGCCTAAAGAATTTCCCTAAGGAAGAAAAAAGGTAATTTAATCGTGATTTAATTTATTTTGTAGTCGACAAAAACGTATTTTTCTAAGTAATTTAGTTAGTTTTCTTTTGGGTAGTTTTAAATAGAGGGCGTTTTCTAACTACGGTACAAAACTTAAGGGGCGATTTCTTATGTCATTTTATGAAGAAAAAAAGTTCCTATTAACATATGTCTGGGCTTGCTTTATTTCTAACGTACAGGGGGTAAATTAAACAATCGGTGTTTTTAAATCTCCTAAAAATTCTTTAACCGATTTGGATGAAATTTGGTACCCTTATTTAATATAATATGGCTCTTGTAAAGATCTACCTAGTTAAAGATTATTGGGCCCAGTGGCGTCTTAATGGCCACCAGAGTCTATATTATTTAGAAAAAAGTACTTCATTGACTTTTTATAAAGTTTTTATATTTTCCTTAGGTAGCAAGTTGTGTATTGTTTTCAAGAAAAATTAAAGTCAGTTAATGCATTCTAAAAAGTATCCATACTAACAACATAAAATACAATACAAAATTAAAAAATAAACATATTTTACATTATTAAGTAAAAAAATAACGATTTTCAATAAATTATACGACTGATCACTTATTTTATGGCAAATAATTATTTTTTTTGTTTTTATATTATGTTGTCCATGTTAATTACGACTTTTTTTTAATTTCCAAAGCCAACTTTCAAAAATTTTAATTGACCTAGTTTGTCTCGTAACCACGAAGCTAAAACTAGCGACTAAAATTAGGAGGTAACCCAGTGGAATACTAGTTCATAACTTCAATGCGCAAAATTTGTTGACTATCAAAATATATCAGACGCTTAATTTAGAGATATTTAACAGTAAGATATTAAAATCAAATCCGTTCGCGAGTTTATTGCAAATTTTCGTAACCACGAAGCTAAACTAGCGACTAAAATTAGAAGGTGACCCAGTGGAATATATACTAGTTCATAACTTCAATGCGCAAAATTTATTGATTATCAAAATATATCAGAGGGCCTAATTTAGAGATATTTAACAGTAAGATATTAAAATCGAATCCGTTCGCGAGTTTATTGCAAATTTTCGTAACCACGAAGCTAAAACTAGCGACTAAAATTAGGAGGTAACCCAGTGGAATATATACTAGTTCATAACTTCAATGTGCAAAATTTATTGATTATCAAAATATATCAGAGGGCCTAATTTAGAGATATTTAACAGTAAGATATTAAAATCGAAGTCCGTTCGCGAGTTTATTGCAAATTTTCGTAACCACGAAGCTAAAACTAGCGACTAAAATTAGAAGGTGACCCAGTGGAATATATACTAGTTCATAACTTCAATGCGCAAAATTTGTTGACTATCAAAATATATCAGACGGCTTAATTTAGAGATATTTAACAGTAAGATATTAAAATCGAAGTCCGTTCGCGAGTTTATTGCAAATTTTCGTAACCACGAAGCTAAAACTAGCGACTAAAATTAGAAGGTGAAGCAGTGGAATATATACTAGTTCATAACTTCAATGAGCAAAATTTATTGACCATCGAAATATATCAGAGGGCTTAATTTAGTGACATTTAACAATAAGATATTAAAATCGAAGCCGTTCGCGAGTTTATTGCAAATTTTCGTAACCACGAACCTAAAACTAGCGACTAAAATTAGAAGGTGACCCAGTGGAATATATACTAGTTCATAACTTCAATGCGCAAAATTTGTTGACTATCAAAATATATCAGAGGGCTTAATTTAGAGATATTTAACAGTAAGATATTAAAATTAAGTCCGTTCGCGAGTTTATTGCAAATTTTGGTAACCACGAAGCTAAACTAGCGACTAAAATTAGAAGGTGACCCAGTGGAATATATACTAGTTCATAACTTCAGTGCGCAAAATTTGTTGACTATCAAAATATTTTAGAGGGTTTATTTAGAGATATTTAACAGTAAGATATTAAAATCGAATCCGTTCGCGAGTTTATTGCAAATTTTCGTAACCACGAGGTGACAAACTGGGTCGATTAAACTTTCTGAAAGTAGGCTTTGGATTTTTTGTTAATAAAAATCGTAATTAGAATCCTCTTAGAGAAACAACATGAACTGTATTGATAGTTCGATAATTAAACACTATCGGGTATCAAAAAATAACATCTATAGTTACATTGAAAAACTACAAAAGTCAAGACTTTCTTTATGTTTAATTTATTTTATTTAAAATATGCCAATTTAGTGTTTATCTTTTTTTTAATGCTGTAAAGTAATGCTTTTAAATTTGGCTGTAAGCTACCCAAGATGGCGAGAAAAAGCAAAAACAAAAAAATACATGAACTGTTAATACTTTTATAAAAAAATTGTTTTTGATAGTTAAAAAATATAGTTGGTTCCAGAAGTATGTTTCTTTTTGCATACGTCCGTAAAAAAATAATAATTTTTTAATATATTTCAGTAAGTTAAATAATAGTATCAGTGAAGGGTAGCATAAATTTTCTAACCCTTAAATATGCAAAAAGTGACGAGGTTATCAAACAACGATCAAGGCGACCAAGAAAAACTCATCACTGATATTTGGTTTGACTTAAAGTTGTCAGCAAGAAATTACTCGGAGCGCTTATGTTCACAGTCCTAAGCTCACGGTTCGGTTATTCCTTTAAATAACATATAATATATTTGACCGGACCGTAAGCGTGCCGAGACTTGAGCACCTAGTGTGCATTTAGCCTAAATTTGGTAAAATATTTGTAAGCCTGTTTCGAGGATAAAAACTTAAAAGAAGCACAATCATTGCAAACAAATCACATAATTATATGTCGTCATGGGGGCCTAATAATAAAGAAAGTTCGTAGTTTAAAAAAAGGTGCTTTTGGTCAAATTTCTTCCAACATATCTTCGTCAGACGATTTTTTTACAACATTGTTTGTTCCTTCTTGTAAGTTAAATTTAACAATTGTTTAAAGTAAAAATAAGCATACCAAATTAAATAAATATTACACATGCCATCTTAAATACCATTAAAGGGTAATAAACCACACAATAACCTTAGCAATCGCTCGTTCATTGAAAGGTTAAACCAACCTGCTCCTTTAAGCTGTTTTTAAAATAAAGACACAGCTATCAATAACCGGTGAAATGGCGCATGCAAAATATTCTAAACCTCTCGGTGTGCCAGGAAAGTAAAAATATTACACCATGTGTGAAATCGATTATATCTCATAAATTATAATGTGAAGTGTAAATTTTTCTTGAAATTTTTCACAAGAGCGCGTTGTGCAAACACCGGGGAACTTAAATAATAGTATGAAAAATGCTCAGCTGACCTCGACCTTTTTGTGTTCCGGCTAAGAAAAGTGGACTGTGTAATAGCCAACGGCTTTTTATGTGAAATTTACAGCTACTTTTTAATATTCCGTCTTTTTAACAATAAAAACCAGAAGTCGAGACATGCAATGTATCGTTGGTAGATTCCATTCTAAATATTTTAGAAATGTGTAACTTGTGTAAAAAAAACACATTGGGTCAGGTGAATAAAGTTAAGCAAAAGCTAATACTATAGTATTTTCTTTATTTGTTTCGGGCAAATGTGTATCTTTTATTTTTTATTAAATTAAATAAAAACGCGTTTTTTCACCTGACTTATTTTAAGAGTAAAAGGTTAGTTTGGCCAACATTTTTGACAACTACTTACCTACTTACTAATTAGACAACATTATTATATAAAAGGGGTGGGGTGGGGGCATTAAAGAAATGCACTGTATAATAATTAACCTAAACTTAATTTAAGCCAGTGGTGTGCATATTCGAAAGATTTCGATATTCGTATTCGGAAGATTTTACTATTCGAAAGATCTTTCGAAACATCTTTCGAAACATTTCATATTTCAATGCAAAAGATCCTTCGAAGCATTTTATATTTCATTGCCAATAAGCTTTTATTCTGTCGAAATACCGATTGAAAGATTGTTGCTATTTGTTGCAATTTCACGTCTTATTCCGAGTGTTTTTGAGTTTTGACGCTATTTAACCATAAATATTACAGCTGATATTCTTTGTTTGTTTGATTACTAATGGTGTGGGGTATGCTTTACGGGTTGTCTATATTAAACGCCTAGATATTATTATCATTCATCATTCATTCGGTATCTTTTGTATTTGTGTTTATGAAATATTTCACGACGAAATACGAATATTCGGAAGAAATATTCGAAACATTTCGAATATCCCGATGTTCAAATATTATTTAGAAGATCATTTAAAAGATTCCAACACTAATTTAAGCCAGTTGCTTTTGGCCATAAGAGGAACACTTGGATAAAAAATATTTCAATTGTAAAATTTGCAAAAAAAAATAAATTTTAGGTTTAAATTAAATTAATTTCACAGAGATTCGCTTTTAAGAGTTAGATTTTCTCCTGCGGGAAGAGGGCAGACCAAAGAATTACCATTTTTTCTTAAATTTAAAAAATAACAATTTTCTTTACCGGTGTTCCTCTTTGGGCCATTAGCATTTGGTATATACCTACACATCTAGACAAAAAAACCGGACAAAGACAATTTTGGTAAAATTTAATCTTAAATAAGTTCTCGGTTTTTTGGCCGATTTCAACTATCTTTTTGTCCAATTGTAGCTTCTTTCATTAAGATTATTATATAATATGGGGATTGCAAAAAGTTTTACGGAATTAGGTGTTATAAGCCATTTTTTTTTAAACATTTCCCATTATTCCTTATACTTTGACACCTTTCAAAAACAAATTTTAGTTTGTTAAGTTGGTTACGTAATTTTCAAATCAGATATCAGATTTTTGTTATCTCTTAAGATATACAGGGTCCGACAAAACGTGTGTTTAATAAAACCCTTTTATCACGCAATAAAAGTTTTTTTTTAAACCTTTTTAACAAAATACTACACAAGATTTAATTTAAAACAAAATTTTGTTTGTCCGGTTTTTTTTATGTCCAGTATTGATCTCATGTCTCAAATTTTAATAAAAAAAGAATATATTCGGTAAGCACATTAAAAACTTACGGTGTCGATATTTTAGCTATACCTAGTTATTTATTTTTATTTCTTTCCAAATAGCTTTATTTTGTAACTTGTACTTTTACAGCTTGTAATTAAGCGACATATAAATTATTCGTGCCTGGAAACTACCAATAACTTAATGTTTATTATCTCTTAGTGTGCATCAATAGTGATTTAGAGGCCATTTAATTTTGTTAGAGCATGCTGGATAATTCTTTTTATAGCTTTTATTAAGAACTTTTCCGTATTGAGCTATTTACTTTGCAGTAAAACTGCGGAATGGCAGTATTGTAAATAACTCTATTAAAAAAAATGTTTAAATCGCTTAAAATAGATCATACTTATTTGGATTGTTAATTTTTTTATAAATAATAAAACATTTATAAATAATATCTGTTTCTCTCCTTGAGTGAGCGTGCAGTGAAAAGTGAATGTGGTGTCAATTTGTTTATAGCAACGATAGTACGGCGATAAAGGTAATGGTTTTGACGTTGTCGTTCAACTATCGTCAGGAAACCGACTTTGCAGACAACCGATTTTGTATTTAAAAAGTGTGGAAGTGACCGCGGATGGAGCCATCTAAAGTTTATAATAAAATTGGAAGCATTTTTTTACAAAACCTCTTTGGTAAACCTATTAGTAACAAAATTATTTATAAAAAAAAACTAAAACTAGATTAAATCTGTTTTATCTCCAGAATCATTACTTTTGCACTGACTTAAGATGGGTTTGATCGTCATATCTTAGAATCAACTATTTGTGGTAGGATATTTCCCGCCCTCTTTTAGAGACACTCTGTATAATTTATGAGTTATTTCTTTCTCCCAAGCACAAATTCGTAGATTTGGCCATCAGGTCAGAATTTTGTCCAACCATCAAAAAACAAAAAAATCGCAATATTAAAGGAGTTTCTAAGAATTGGTGGGGGGCTGAAGCACAACTGGCTAGATTAGTGTCAAGCGGGCTGGCGGAAATGCGAGAGTGTGTCAGGCGCTGCTATTGTTCCTTATGTTAGCATAAAGAAAATTAGTGTTTGTAAATCAGGCAGCTGCAGTAGACGTGAGCAAAAAAAACTGCTGCTTAAACCGAGAACATATTATTAACGAAGCGTTTCTAGTGTATGTATACCGGTTTTTACACGCCGATTATTACAAATAATTGTAGCCAGTACCGGTCACCAGTGCAGAGATTTGACACTCTCCGCCTCGCCGCTTTCGCTTGCTATCGCAGCCGAGACCCAAGACGTAAAAATGTATATCGGAAAAGGTATATTGCATTCCCTAAGTCACTAAGAAAAAGCATTTTGGCCTGTGGTTCCTTTATGGATTAAGTTGTATTTTTTGCTGCATAAGCACGATGCACGAATCCATAGCAAGAAAAATGTTAAGTCTAAAAAGAACCTAAGAATTAAATGTGTTTTATCACAACTAGTAAATATGGAGTATTGTCAAAGTAATTATTAAATTAATTCAATTTATTGTAGAAGTTACTTTATTAAATGCGTTAAAGATTACAACAAAAAAATGTTCATCTTTAAAATGTGCTGTAACTTTAATTCCAAAAGTCAATAATATATATTTTCGTTAAAAAAGGACAAAGAAACACATGCTTTACTGAAAGCGTCAGGACAATAAATTGTTTTGACAAACATTTTGTTAAAAGTTTTTATTTAATCGTTAGAAATAAGATGTTTTGATAACGGAAAGCGACAAAATCGGTTAAAGTAGACGCGCCAATAATTCAACGTAAATATAAACAGTCGCTCTAAAAATGTGTAGCTGAAGTGCCGGGTAAACTTCAACAATAATAAGGAACTTTAGAATCCAGTTAACGTTTGTGTATTTTAATTTATTAAAAACAAATTGTTAAACTCTTTTAAAGCCAGTTTTTCAATTCGTAATACCACATTACTCTACTGGCATGCCACACTTCTTAATAAACTTCCCTCCTATGGTCTTTCAACTAAACTCTGTACTTGGCTCTCTAGTTATCTATCTGATCGTCGTATATCAGTTATTGTGGACGGCCATTCTTCAGAGCTTTCACCAAGTAAATGCTGGAGTCCCTCGGGGCTCAGTTCTGGCACCAACATTGTTTCTTCTTCACATCAACGACCTTCTCTCGTCCACAACTAATTCCATTCATAGTTTCGCCGACGATAGTACCCTTCACTCCAGTTTTCAGGTTCCCTAAACCCATTACTAAACCTGACTTGGAAAACAAACGCAGAGCGATGCAGATATCTCTTTCGCAGGATCTTAATTTAATATTGGATTGGGGCGCTAAAAATCTCGTCCATTTTAATGCATCCAAAACACAATCATGTTCCTTGTCGCGAAAAGAGTCATCAAATACTCATCCTCTACTTATGAGCGGCCAAGTTTTACAGAGCAAAGACACCTTCAATCTTGTGGGCGTCACATTTGAAAGTAACCTTAACTGGCATAAACACATTGTATCTATAGCCACGGCAGCTTCAAAAAAGCTTGGATTTCTCTTTCGAGCCAAAAAGTATTTTTCCCCTTCTAATTTATACACTTTATATGTGTCCCAAATCCGACCTCCCTTGGAATATTGTTCTCATATCTGGGGCATGGCGTCCCCCACAACCCTAAGCATTCTTGATTCTATTCAAGAAGAGCTATTCGTCTCATTAATGATCCTTCACTTACAGAAAGGCTTCCCTCTCTTGCCCATCGTCGGGCTGTGGGGGATTTATCGCTTTTTATAGGTACTTCCATGGCTTCTGCTCTGAAGAATTGTCCAGTATAGTTCCTCCACTCACGGTTCCCAACAGAGAAACTCGTGGTTCCGCGCGTATGCATCCCTATACGGTCCAACTGGACAGGCCCCGAACTTCTCACTTTGTTCGTTCTTTTATCCCTAGAGTTTCTAGATTGTGGAACCTGCTGCCCGCGGAGGTCTTTCCTTCCCCCCAAATCTTCAAGTATTTAAGTCCCGTGTCAACAAACTCCCTCTTACCTCGCTTAAGACACCCACGGTACGTTGAGTATTTAGGCTTTTAGCCTTCGTGGTTTGTCTTTTAAATGGTGATATAATATAAAAGAGGTGCTTCATTAAAAAATATACACTTTTTGTTCTACCCCGTATATTATCTTCAGTATCAAAATTTGAAAGATCTTTAAGAAAATACCACATTAAATATATCAAACTTTATCAATTTCGGAAATGAATGACCATCCAAATTAGGTATTCAGATAATATTTAAAGTACCGTCATTTTGTAGTAGGTGAAGGTATTGACTTTATATTCTAAGGTTATAAAGTACTCGTCAGGAGCATTAAAATGATGTATTCTCAGACTACGCAGGACCAAATACGGCGTTCTATAAAATTTACCTAATTTATTTGGATAGTTCCCCAAATTTTTCTTTTTTTACTTTAAAATAAAAATACTTGTTTTCTAATTAATTTATATTAGGTGTTATTTTAGTTGTTCACAGTCAATTTGTTTTAAATTTAGTAAGTATATGGGTATAGTAGAAAAAATAATAAATAAATATTCCGAAAGCTTGCAACCTAAATAATCAGTCAAACAATATCCGATTTTACAAAATAATCGAATCTTTTTTTTGATCAAAACCGCAATCAACCAAAAACCGATTAATAGATATTCGAAGAACCGGTTTTCGGTTTTGGTCAAAACAGTCGACCGATTAATCGATTGCCAAAAACCGCTTACCCAAAAATCGGTTTTGGCCTAAATCAAGCTTTTTCAAAAACCAATAAATTGATATTCGAATATTGTTTAACCGGTTTTCGGTTTTAGCCAAAACCGTGGATAATCGAAAAACGATTATCCGAAACACCGGTTTTCGGTTTTCAAATACTGGTTCTTAGAAACCGGTATTTGAAAACCGGTTTTGGGATACCGGTTAACTGGTTTATGGTTTTAGCCAAAACCGCGGTTAACCGAGGACCAGTTAACCAAAAAACCAGCAAAATTTTACTATAAAACGTCTTAATGCACCGAAATGGTTTAAAAGAATCCGATGAAGGGCGCAAAATTGCAGTTGCAAAGTTGCCAAGTCACTGAATTTTAATAGCTAAGAAGGAGAAAATAAATATTTTATTTTGTGAATTTAAATAATAAATTCTTAACCATTAAAAAGATATAATATTACCCTTAAATATTCTATTTAGATTAAAAAAATAATAATAATAAATGAAGCAGGTCCAAATTAAAAATTAAAAGTCAAGCTTTCGATAAACCCTACAGTAGGGAGATATGGGTACTTTGGTTACCGCCTAAGTACGTAAGGCGTACTAAATACCGCATAGGGTATTTAGTGTTTGTTTTTAGAGATATGGAAGACGTCGTATTACGAACGCTTAATTACACTTGTCTGCGAATTTACAAAATCAAAAACAAATGGTCCTTTAATGTGCGAATACTAAAGTTTTTCCCATTATTTAAAACACATTTTACTGTACATTTTCCCACTTTTCCAGATGAATTTTGACTAAGACATTTTCTCAGTAAAGCCAGGTCATTGTCGGCCGAGAATCTTAACCTTTTCGTTTCTTTTTCACCTGCGACATTTATCCCAAAATAAAAAAGTAAGGCTTTATCAAAGATTAGTAGTTTAACTTTACTCTGTGGCTCTATTACAAAAATATTTGTAGAAATCGTCGAAATAAATAATATAACCTTAAAAATAAACAATGAAAAATATTGTGCACATGGCAATTCTATCGCTATTTAGCACACGGCGTTATCAGCCCGCAAATTACTTCATGCGGTAACGTTATTACCACCAGCGACGGTAAAAATCGAATCGCGCATAACTTAACTGTCATAATCGCGCTTACATTAATACCGAATGCCGTTGCAGCACTACCCATATATCTCTAATATTTTAAAATAAATAGCGACGTTACAAAATGCAAATTTACATACTTTACTTCTGTGCTAAATTTCCTTTCTATCACCAGAAATAAAAACTCCATAGGGGTGAAGGGTAGGTTATATAACTAAACACTTCATAACCTGTCTTTCTGCTTCATGACAAAACAGATGTTGTCTATCCCCATAGACTACAAAGCCATTATAAAAGAAAATAAGGTGTAATATTTCAGGCATGCTGGTGTACATAGTGCTATAATTCAAAGGCAAAACTGAAACTTAGGACAGGTCGTGATATTTTAAATGAAATAGAGTTCATTCATAATGCAGTTGTTATATTTTGCGGTGCTGAATATTTTGCCATTGTATTGTATTTGTAATACAAAAATCATATAAGACATTATTATAAAAAAAGTTTATTATAAGCCAACTTTATTTCAGAAAGACTTTTAAATAATACGTACAAGACATTATTTATTTTTCCGTGACAGAAAAAAATGTAACATTCTATCTCTATTTACAGCTACTAAAACGTGACTTTTTATGGAATTACTTTTTTCCCGGGAAAGAAATTATTACTTTTTTTCGGATATAGATAAACGTATGTAATGGTAGAAATTAAATTTTAGAATATTTTTTTGTATAATAACTTACATTTCCTTTATATAAAAATTACAACTAGACATTTTTTAACTATATGATATTTAAATTTACTACTAAACACTAAGTTCCATATTTTTAATTCAAATCTGTAAAATCAAAGAATTACATAAAAAAATAATTTAATAATTACTTTAAAGGTTTTCATAGCAACACATATTTTTAATGTTCCATCTTTAATTAATTGTAAAAATATGTGTTTTCAACATTAAATCTTTGTTTTTCTCGTCACAGAAATAATAGCGTATTATACACGGAAAAATTTTTAGATTTTAGCTCTCGGGTTTATTGTCTCCCTTCGCGAGTCGGGAGACAACACAACCTCGAACTAAAATAAGGAACTTTTTCCCTTGTATAATAAATATCTACTAGATTTACCCTGTCGAATTCGACTGGTTTTAGGCAGTTATTAGCAATTTAAATTAAGCACCTTTATCGGATGCTTTTGAAACTTTCCTAGTACACTATGACATTTGCTTGTCATATTTTGTTTGATGTTGTTACAGCTCTGGCAACAAAAAATTATATAATTTTTGTAAATATAGTAAAATTTGGTTTGTCATTTTATCAAGATAGATTGAACCCATCAAATTTGAAGGAGTTTGGTTAAATATAATTAGAAAAAAAAACGCAAACAACAAAACAATAAAAATACCCTTGGCAGCGGTATTAATATCTTATAAAGCAACAAATAACAATGATACATTAAATACGCAACATCCAACGTGCCACATAAGGTAAATACGGCGCATTAACATTTACCACATAAAACAATTTTATTAGCAACCTCCAACAAGAAAGTGAGAAGTGTGCATTTATATTTTATTTGTCAAACTAGATTTTTCAAGTTTTAAATTTTAACTCTGCTCTTCAAAAACCATTTTTTGTTTTTTTATGTTACTCTCTTGATTTTTCTACAAAAATAAAATAAAATAAAATAAAATCCATCAACACAAAAATTGCATTTCCCGCGGACTTCAGACCTATAGGAAGAAACTACCCATTTACTCATGTTATTGAGTTAAAAGCACTTTTTCGATGTAGGAGTAATGTTGTCTTCAAAAATTGAATTATGGAACTAATCAACTTGTCTTTTACTCCGTTACAGATATACGTTTTTGATGAAAACCGTTGTAGAAAAGAAGTAATAAAATTTGTTTTCAGCATTTCGTGGGGTATTCAATTTAGTTTTGTTACCGATCCAATAGGATTTTATTTATTTATGTTCAAGAAGAAAAACGTTTTTTTATATTTTTATTTATATACAGGCTTATTTTTAAGTTTATACTTTCCTCTAAACATTGTATAAAAGGCCTGAAAAATTATGTCGGCAAATGCTTTCTTTCCGAAATACAGGGTGTTAAAGTTTAAAGAAAAAATACTCTTTTATCAGAACTTTCCCACCACTTCTGATATTTCCACAAAATTTGGTACACTTCTTTAGACCATTACATTAAAACCTTTGCCAATAAAGTTAAAAAAAACCCAGTGGCGTTTGAACAAATTTGTATTGATTTGAAAAAAAATTAAAATTCTATGCCACTGCTTTTTACTTTGAAGTTAATTTGGTTTTTAAATATTTGTCCCTACGACGAACAGTTTTCGTTTAAGAAAATAATAGCCATTTTAATGCATGGCAAAATCACCAAAATCTGATGGAATGCATATATCAAATGGTATTTTTTAATAGAGAAATATTGAATGATGGTTGTTCGGTTCGTAACGTCGCATAAATGTAAAATGTAATATACCGTTAAATTAGGAATTAAAATTCAAGCTTATTATGTTTAAAACCAAATATCCCGCCCACTTAAAAAATATTGTTATGCATAAAAATGCGCAACTTTGCCCTAGTTTAACCAAACCCGTACCTCTTACCTGTTCCCGAGATCCCAATGGTGGCCCTCTGCATTTTTAACAGCCTGTACATACAAAAATATAGGTGTCGAGCATATTATATCCTCCCCTTTTTTGAAGTAGGTTAAAAATATTTCGTATACTAGGTGCCCACGAGATCACTTTCCGGCTGCCATTTTTTTATTTCTTTATTGATACTGAGGAAATTTGGTAGGGTTGTTAGACTAACGAAAAGTCTTATTTTTGATGTATATGATAGGTTTTAACGACTTCCAGTTTTACCGAAAATGACTGGAAGTTTTGATTTTTAAATGAGATACCCTGTATATTTTTTGTTTTCCGGATTTTCCAGATCATTTTTAGTCGGAATACAATATTTTTAAAACAAATTTTGGTTAAATTTTATTTTTAAATTAAATTTTTATTTTACATCTAGAGTGCCATGATCATTCTAAAATTACTCCTTATACTTTACTTACTTTCAGAAAAATACAAAATTGATTTTATCTTTTTAAACTTTTTTACTTTTTCCTAAATTTTATAAAGGACCCCTTTTTCCATTCAATTTTTATTTCAAAATGGTGCTCAGCTGTCAGTTTGACAATTATATCTGTCATTTCTTGTCTAAAATTTGGTTTATGTTATCCTAATAAAGTCCTCAAATTTTTATAAAACATTACCAAACAATTTAAAAGTTAGGATGGGGGTCCTGACTTAGGACAAGCACTTTATATTATTTGAAGCCAAGAGAGCCCTAATTATGCAAATAAAACGTTTTCTATAAAAGTAATCTACATTTTCGTGATTTTCTTTCCATGTCCTTATGAGCACTCGTTCAAACAATCCTAAAACAAATAACAACTTCTCTGTAAAAGTTTACGAAATAGGCCAGAGTCCCGGGATCGGTGTGGCCTCTTGAGGCAAAAGCTACGAATATATTAGCATCTATAGAGCGTGTGATAGCCCCCAGGTGCGTGCTAAGACTCTATTGATTGGCGAAGCGGCCGCTTCTGGATCGGTCATGCTAATATTCTAGACTTTCCTTAAAATTTGAGAACTGGGCCTCTATTCTCAAAGATATGAAAGAATATATCACGTCAAAAATCTGGGTTTAATGTTCTGGTTAGGCGAAGTTGAAATAGAATGATTACTTTCTTTTTCTTTACAGAATAGGTAGCCTGGTATCTTCGAAAGCATTAAAAAGTCTGTTGATTATTCTGGTTAACAATATATTAGGTTTTTCTTGTTACACAACTTCTTTTACTATATTTTTAAATCAAATACATTAAGGAATCAATAAAATAAAAATAAAATGTGTGTAACGCAACAGGTTTTATTGTAATATTTGTTAAAAATAGATACCTCCTTCCTTGTATAATAAATATCTACTAGATTTACCCTGTCAAATTCGACTGGTTTTAGGCAGTTATTAGCGTTTTAAATTAAGCACATCTATCGGATGCTTTTTAAAGTTTTCTAGTACACTATGACATTTGCTTGTCATATTTTGCTTGATGTTGTACACAACTTCTTTAACTATATTTTAAATCAAATACATTAAGGAATCAATAAAATAAAAATAAAATGTGTGTAAAGCAACAGGTTTTATTGGAATATGTGTTAAAAATATATACAGGGTGTTAGAAAAGGTGAGGTCATGAATAATAGGAATGATAGAGTGAGACAAAATAACGTTAGCACTTCATATAAAAATAGTTCTATTTATTATGCTTCTTAGGAAGTAATTTTATTTGCGTTCAGAAGTTAGAATATTAAAAAATATTTGATTCATAGCTTTTAAATCGTTGCTGCAGAATAAAAGATTTTTGGGCAACCAAATTACCTCAAACTAGTGCTTTTTTCCCTAGATAAATCGCTGTTCAGTAAGTCGGAATTATGGAGGGTGCGACGATTTGTTTTCATTTATTGTATGCATTTTTTCTTTTCAAATCTTTATTAAATGGAATTTTAAATACAGACATACAAGCATTTCATATCTAATAAAAAAAAGGTTAATTTCTATTATGAAATTCAAATAGCTCTTAAATATCGTCATTATTCTACTGTATTTTAATGAGTTAAAAAAATTGAATTATGTATGTTATCTGGTTGGTGTATCACGAGCGGAACATAGGAAATCCCATGTAAATTTTAAGAGGGTTAATTATTGTGGGCCCCCTGTACATTTTAGAGATAAAATGTAATATAACTTTTTGAAGAGACCAATTTGAAAAACCCTGGTGCAAAGTTTCAAAAAATTTAATAACCAAATCTTGAATAATTCAAGTAGATGTAATGGTTTTACTTTTCTTGAGCTTTATTTTCTGTACTATTTATATAAAAATTTAGTTTTAACTTGTCTGATTGAAACTGACAGAAAAAAGGTAAAACAATATTTATAAAAATATTTTACCTTAATAAATAATAAAATTTTTAATCTGTAAAAATATCAAGCAGGCAAACTTTAATGTTTTTAATCATTCAGACATTTATTATGTTGTCTCTACGGAAATCTACCACAGCGTAGCGTAATATAGCGTTCGCGCTCACAGAATCTGATATGCATTTTTAATAATACGGAAGACCCCGAAAGTTTAAAACTCGTTACGTTCACTTGGCACGCCACTTCGTGTTAAAGTATAAGATAACCTATCATAATCTACATCACACCCAGAACCAGTCGGGACTAAATTTTCTAAGAAAAACTTCGCGGGACAGTGCGACGGAGAAGAGACATGCCGAAATTCTAAAAGAAATTATTGAAACATCTTAGGTGTTTTTCCGTTTGGGGAATTCTCGTTTCGTCACCTAATACAATTTTACCTGAGCTGACCTTTTTTTCTGGTTTGGTCTCCTGGACAAAATGCACATTTATTTCTTTTTGTTTGGCACCCTAAAGATGTACATATGTATAATTTAATAATTTAGATAGACATATTTATTCTAAGTTTACATGAGCGCTATAATGCGCATTAGCCAAATGCGAATTTAAATTAAACCCATGTGTAAAATCTCCTAAATCGATGACAATCTTATTGCATTACAATACTTCTGTTACTATTACAGAGTATGGTTAGTTCCGGTAAGCAAGCAAAGCAAAAAACTGTCACATTGGACGGTTATGGTTGGTTCTGGTTTTCTTAATAAAGCAAACTACAAAAAATTAACAAACCAGAACTAACCATGACCCCCTAATGTGAGAGATTTGCATGACAGTCTATCTAACAAATTAAATTACACGTCCCTGTGCTTTTTAGTGTAGTCTCTAGTTAGTGAACACAGCCACGGCAATCGTTGTTAGTGAACACAGCCATGCACGTAAATATTCTATTCACTTGCAGATTGCACTGTATAGGGCGCCTGCTTTGCAGTTTATAGAAACCCATAATGTAAAAAAAATTATAGTAAACGTATAGAATCCGTTGCGCGGAATTGGTTGTTTTTTATAATACCGTCGTTTACCGAAATGAAATGGACCCCTGTGGCGTGAATATTGTTTCTTTTTATGCATGTGGTAATATCTGTAATTCCCTACATGTAAAAGGAAAATTAAATTTTTTATTAGTAACAAATACTATAAATACTTGTGACTGGCTGTACGGCTAATACCAAAAGTAAAAAACAAATTTAAAAAAGCTTTTAAAATAAATTACACTTTTCAACTTTTATGACTCTTTTAAAACAGCTTAGTTTATCATTTAAAAAGTCCAGTTAAACTATCTCTCATTTTGTTTTATTACAGTTTTTTAGCAATAAAGTTTTATATCGGCCCGGTATCGTATATAAAATGTTCATGCACGCTTCGTATGTTCATTTCATGCACCGTCAATTCGGAATGCTCACTCCACAACACCAAACGCGGCCAGCAGACTCACTCGTCGCCCAAATCTTTTATCGGTTCTTTCTTTGGATTTTGCCTGAATATTTATTGCCGACGACTTCCAACAGCGATTTTTCGTCGGCCCCGGCTTTTATTTTCTCAGTTTTTCCTAGTATCCTTGTTTTACGTGTGTGGATATATGGCGTCGTCTTCGATTTTATCACTAAAAGTTTAAAGTCAAGAAGCGATGGAGTCGAAAGGTTTTTGTTTGGCTTGGCGATTGTGTAGGTATAGGCTTGATAGGCTTCAAAGTTTATTGAACGGATTTTCCGTGCTGTTTAACCTTTTCCTGAATATATTTTTTATTAAAAATGTTTCAAAGGCTTTCTGAAGCATTTGCTGTTTTAATCAATATACTGGATAAAACGAAATTACTATCCAGCACTTTATTTCCTTCAATATTAAAGTACACCTTTTAAATTTTAGTATGTTATATTGTGTCACTAGATGCCAATTTTGGATATAATAATAACATATGTGTACTACGTCCGGTTTAACCGTAAGGTACATAAACGTTGTTATTTTAAATGAAACACCCTGTATATCTTTTAAATTCGTCATTCCTAATATAAAACCTTTTTAAATCCACAACCTATTGTTTTTATTTTTAGAGAAAATGGCGCTTGACAATGTCTACTAGATAGCACAATATGCAATTTTGTGGAAAAACAATAAAATCATCACAACAAATTAAAATTTTTAATTGTTTCTTTTTGCTCCCCTAAAGTCATTATAATACTACTTTCTGTTTGAAAAGTGCTGCATAAATAAACTAGGTGTGTTCTTTGCCCCCGGTATATTCTTAAACCCGTAACTATAGAACGACAAAAATTTGTACATACATTGTCAATTAAATGTCAAATATTCTTATCGAGAAATAAACAAAAATTGATAGCAAAAGTCTGAAAATAAAGGGATATCTTTAAAAGATAGCAGTTTTAAATTTTAATCGAAAGAATACACACAAACAATTTTTGTACAGAATGCCGGGAAATCTGATTTCTTCGTTTAACAGAGGAAGAATAGTGGCTTTACACCAAGAAGGTGTGTCAAAGCACCAAATTTCGGACCGTCTTAACATCCCCAGGACCTCACTCAGACGCATAATACCTTTGTTTGAAGAAACTGATGACGTTGACGGAAGGCGAGGAACTGGTCGTCCTAGAGTCACCACACATAGAGAAGACCGTTATGTGACTAGTTATGTTCGTAGGAATAGGAGAATCACAGTACCAGCCCTTCGAAGTCATTTTTTACGTACGTACCGGAGAAAAATTTCAATAAGTACAATTCGAAGGCGATTACATTCTAACAATTAAAGAGCCAGAAGACCCTTAAGAGTACCTACCCTTTTACCTCGACATATTGCTGCACAATTGCAATGGAGTCAGGAGCGTAGAAATTGGCTTTTACAACAATGGCGAAATGTCTTTTCTCCGATAAGACAAGATTTGACCTGACTAATTTTTGCCAGAAAAGTTGCTCCGTACCAAGGGGGGACAGTCATGTTTTGGGGCGGAATAATGTACGGGCGGCGAACTCCACTTATTCTTATCGAGTGGACCATAACAGGTGCTATATACGCCGAAAACATTAGCGAACCTATCATTCAAACCTTGCGCAACGAATTTGGTAAAAATTTTATTTTTCAAGATGACAATGCCACGCCACATCGTACTCAAAGGGTACAAGACATGCTTCGAGAAGGAAATATCGAACAATTGGACTGGCCTGCGAACTCGCCAGACATAAATCCGATTGAACATGTGTGGGACCATATTGCTAGAGCAATAAAAGAAAGAGAAAATCCTCCTGTAACCCTTCAGGAACTGGTTATAGCCGCCCAAGAGGAATGGGACAACATGGATTAAGGTTATATTGACAACCTTATTCGCAGTATGCCAAGACATGTTGGTCAACTCATTGAGCAAAGGGGTTGCCATACTGATTATTAATGTTTTGTTATGTTGTATGATTACATTTTTTTGTTAAAAACATTCAATATTGTTTTTATTATTTTTTTACATATTTTTTACTTTTATTATTATTTTTATAAAAAGCGTCAAAAAAGAATATTTGAAGCTACAAAATGTTAGCAATAAAGCAATTTATTAAATGTACTACACTTGTACACTTTAATTGCATTACATTTTTAAACACCAGGGGGGCCAAGAATGTTGGAGATGTGTGTATTATAACCTTAATAATTTTAATGAAACACCCCATACATTTTTTATTATTTAAATTCTACAATTTATTCCGGATATTAACATAACGCCAACTTTTCCTTTTTGGTTTTCGTAAAAATTGCGTTTGAAAATTTCCAGACTATCGTACCATATGAAGTGTTTCTGGAAAACATTTTAAATATTCAGTTTATGGTTAAAATCATTTAATTTAATCAAATAGGGGAAAGTGGGGAGGCTTCATAGAGTTTTTATATTTTGCTTTGTGGAATGCCGTGTTTTAGGTATATCTCTTTTAATTTATGACACACTAGTAGCTTAACTATTTCATATTGTAGTAGAACCTTTATATTATTGAAAATCTACATGCACGAGTTTCCATAAGACTTTTACAAAAATAAGCAAAATGTATGAATGTACCCCATTAATGGTGTACATTCATACAACCGAAGGAGCACATTTTTCACATCACTATTAATTCGTTATAATTATTGTTTGTTATGGTTTTATACCATCCTTTATAAAAAAAACACAATATACATTTTTCTACATACAAAACAAATAGTAAAATTCAAATTTAAAAAACAGTTTTTATCCAAATCTGTTAATGCCTATTTTAACATCGCAATAGTTTCGTGATATGAACATAAGTACCGATTGGTGAACAGAGTGTTATTAAAGGTCTTTACGTTACATGTATGGTTATCTACCAAAGACACTTATTAACATTCTTTATTTTAGTCAGTTATATTTATTAAAACTAACAATCTCAAAATGTAAAAAAATAGCTTATACATTATTAATTATATCAAATAAAAAACTCTGGTTAACACAAAGATACCTTAACTTACAAAACCTAAAATTAATATGCCCATGTTATTAACAGATTATGACCTAAGATCTGTGGTAATATCATCACTATGTCTGATAAATTAACTGATCTTTGACATCCAAAGACACACCCTTTTTTCCGTAAAAATGAAACCATTACTTCAGTTAAACTACTTTATATAATATTTATAACTATAATCGTCTGTGTAACAAAAAATAATAGTTAAAAAATATTCATAAAGGGCCAGGAGTACATTTATACAGTATGAATGTGCCCCATATACTTGTGTATGAATTTGCCCCATCACATGCTAATTAATGAAAAAATTTGAAATAGGAAAACCGTCTTCATCTATATTAATTTACACATTAAATTAGTGCCTTTATACTATTATAATTAGGATTAAATAGCAATAATTAATCCAAAAATAGTAACTGGCCATAAAATATGTCCAAAGTTACGTTATGAAATTACTTACGTGAGGCAAAAACACGTTTCGTGTTGTGCACTCGATCTTACCGCACCGAAAATTCTGAAACTTCACTAGTCTGTAAACATACATAAAAACTGTGCACACCCACTTACGTTACTATTTTACTTCGTGTCTAACTTCAGATAAACTCAATGTATGTATAGGTGCCCCTTGTATGAATCCACCCCACTTTCCCCTACTTATACTTAATAATTTGTTTAAGCTAATTAATTATTAACATAGGGTTTTCTATATATTCGAAAAGCATGTTGAAATATTTAGTAATTTAATTCTTTTAAAAAGAAATAAATCATTGGCAGCGCAAAAAAAGGTTTTCTATGTAAGTAAAGTATATATGATAATTTATTAGGTTTAAATAAGAATTATTTAATTTTTTTAGGAATTCTAGTAAAGTAGAAAGTACCATAAATATGACCTTATAAAAGAAATTTTACAACAAAGTTAACGGTGATATTTTAAAAACTTATATTTATTTGTTTTCCCATAAACACTGCTTATAGTGCGATCGTCTGAAAAAAAATTTTTAAACGCAATTTTCTTGAAAACCGAGAAGGTTATTTTATAGTTAGATTTTAAATTTAATATTAAAAATAGATTGCAGAAATAATTATTAAAAAATATATAGGGCGTTCCCTTTAAATTATGAGGGTTATCATATTTAGAAGTTTAGATTTTACAGCACTTTCGGTTAAACAGAAAGTAGTAATTTAATGACTTTAGGAGATCAAGTCTTAAAAAAACATTTAAAGATTTTTAAATGTTTGTTATGTTTATTTGTTTTCCTGTGCGGTAATCTGGACATTTTCAAACGCCATTTTCTCTAAAACTAAAAAATGTAGGTTATTAACTCATAAAACGTTTTAAATTAGGAATAACTTGTAGAATTTAAGTCCCTAAAATATACAGGGTGTTTCATTTAAAATCACTAAGTTTATGTTACTTCCAGTTAAACCGGAAGTAGTACACATATGTTATTAGACACAAAATTGGCATCTAGTGACATAATATAGCATACCAAAATTTGAAAGGTATACGTTATCACCGAAGAAAATAAAATGCTGGATAGTAATTTGGTTGTTACCCGGTATACTGGGTTAAGTTAAAAATCCTACGACACATAAATATCTTTTAAGTCTAAACTGCTTTTACAAAATTCGATATTTGGAGGGTGTCAAGAATTTAATAGTAATTTTTCGTTTTTTTTCTAATGAATGTTAACAATTTTTAAAATTCCATTCTTACTAGTTGGAAGATATGACAAAATCTAATCTTACACTTTATGGACGTTCTGAAAAAAAAATATAATCCCTCAAAACAAGTTTGTCAGTTTGGACATTAAAAACCTCTACCGGTTGGTGAATCGGCAAACTGGCCTAGGAAATCCCATACAAATTTTGATACCTTTAAATATGGACTTCCCTATTGATTTTACAACAAAATTGTATTAGACTTTATTGAAGACGTTGATAAGATAAGCTCACACAATAAATTTCGCTATTTTCTAATTAGCCAAATAAAAACAAGTTATTTGGGACAAAATTTTAAGATCGTTGCATACCTGATACGTTTTTTTAAAAAAAATTATTTGGCTTATTAAAAAATAAACAAATTTAGTGTTCGAGCTTATCCTATCGACGTCTTCAAAGTATTCTAATACACTTTAGTTGTAAAATCGATATTTAAAGGTATCAAAATTTACATGGGATTTCTTATGGCCAATGCGGGTAAACTGTAAGTCACGACTATACACAGGTGGAAGGAGAATAAACACACGACGTTGTCAGATTAGAATCTGCGTATTTGTTAGATAGTACAGTCCTCATAATCAAAAACTTGTTAACTAGACTGTCGCGGAGGGACTACCTTAAATATATGTAAACTCTTTTTCTACCTAAATATCATGTATATTAACACCGAGAAGGAAAGCTTATTATTAGTTTACAGGATGTTCCATTCAAGAAACAAAATGCATATTGTTTTACTGTTCTCGTATATTTTTTAAGAATTAAAGATGGCCACTTAATGTGTTATAATGTAACTTAATTGGGCTAAAAGTTCATTTAAAGATTGCCTAATTAAAGATGTTTAATTAGCTTTTGTTTTAAGGCAAAATACCTTCTAACTAGCTCAATGTCAGTCAGGTGCACGGTGGTCGTGGATTGAATAACCTAAACATTCCTTTAACCCCTGTATCAGTACCAGAAATTATTAAGTTGATAATTTGTTAGCCCTCCTATTATAGTTTACCACTAAAAGGTACTTATATATGGGCGCCACCTAAAGTTATAAATAGTGGTGGTAAACTACAGGTGGGTAGTTCCTATAGGTAAACTAAAACAAAACAATCAGATTTCAACACAAAATAAAAAAGACAACGTATAAAATATTGCGTGTTCTTTATTTAAAAGGAATTTAATCTTGATCTTGATTTTTAAAAAATGGGTGTTAGTCAGTAAAAAACATAAAAACTCTAGCGCTTAACGTTTGCAAACATTATTACATCGCTTTAACAAAACATTACCAATTCAATTAAAAATTTAAGTATGTAAGTAAGTAGTATGTAAGTTTGCTAGTTTGTTTTTTTGTTCAAGATGCGATATGTTGTTTTAGACGAATCAATATTAAATGGTGCACTTTAAAAGGTTTTAAATAAGTGTAGTTTCAAACTTATCTGAAATCCTCCATAGACTGAGTAGGGGCTCGAATGTGGCTTGTTCAGAGCCTCTTTAAAAAGGTCCACTAGATGTTGGAGTAGGATTTTCACACTGGTTACAGGCTGGGGCCTACAACTCCAGATTCAGACAAGTGGGATTGGCTGGTCGTAGATCATAAAGGGGGTGAGCTTGTGTGGTAGGTTTATGACATGCCTCACATCAAGCAGGCAACTTAAATCTGGCTTCCTTCCCAAGTGTTAACGAAAGAAGCGAAGGGGATAGATAGAAAATAGAACCGGGCTTATCTAAAACAGTACCAAATTATTAAAACCAATTCAAAGACAACCTGTTTTTGGGGTTATGTTTCGACATTCCAAGAAAAAGGTGAATTATACAAAAATACTAACGCAAAATATAAGTATAGAAAAGACATACCTTACAGGCTAAAGATGGACAATAATTCATGATTTTCAACAGAGATTATTCGAAATTTATATCAAATCACAAAATTGCCTTCTAATGGTAGCTCCGGTCTGTCAAAAAGTGTCATTTGAAGTCTGTAAATGTCCCACCAAAATTTGACCTTTGTCGAAACACTTCGGCTCTGAAATGTCCTCGAAAACCGACGGCTACCAGGCCAAAGATTTAAAAGACATGTGAAATGTCACTGCTTCCATCAAAACCATGGAAGGTCATTTTATTTTAAAAATTTAAAATAATTATTTTTTGATAACTTCAAAATCAGTTTCATGAATCTTTTTGATACCCCTGTAACATTAATGAAGTTATTTAAAATGCTATTCTAAATAAATTTTTTATATGATATTTTCCTTAAAAATGAAAAATAAAGGTAGCTTATCCTTGTAGAAAAATCATGTTCTTTAAGTTTTTGTGAACCCTGTATACAAAATCAACATTTTTTCTTCGCAAATCTCATTTTTTACAAGCAAAAATTTTTATGAAGAATGTCTTTTTTCGAAAAATGAAATTTTTGGTCCATTTGTCCTCTTGTTAACCCCATCCGTGGACAGTCTGTATATATATTTTTTAATGAATATTACAATAAAAATAAACAAGGGTCAAAAATTTAAATCCCAAAATGTGACAAAAAAACAAATATTTTGTTTTTAACTTATTAAGAAAATGACATAAATACATTAATAAGCACTAGCATAAAGTAAAAATACACAGGTTTGGTGTAAACTTTACACCATCTAAGGTGTTAAAGCAAATAAAAATTAACTGTTAGGTTTTGTTAAAGAAGGTTATATATTATCATCCTCGAACCTATATATCCTTTCGGCACTAATTTTTATAAATCGCTTATTAAGTATATAATTTTAAAATTTAATTATGTCCCCGAAGTCAATCTCGAGGTTAATTTTAAAAAGCTTGTATTTAGCAGACAAACTTGGTATTAAACATTTTTTTGGAATCATAAATGATGCTTTAAATAGTTTGTCACCAGGCAATACTTAAATAAAATGATTTGGTAGCATCGTATTATTAAACAGTTATAAGCATTTAAAATAAACATTTAAATCAGAAAATGTTAAAAATTTTTCAGCAGTACTAACAGCAACGATAATACATTTGTTAAATACAATAACCTACCTACTACCTGCTAAAAGGGACACCTATAACAGCTTCACAAATTGAAAATTATTACAGTAAACTGTCTTATTATTTAAATGTATTTAATATTTAAAATTAGTGTAAGGTTCTTCTTGGAGATAACATCACTTGAAATACCTGTACATGATTATGCACAGTGGGACTGAAAGGGTTAATAAGCAATAGTAGGAAGTAAAAATACACAGGTTCAGTGTAAACTTTACACTGGTTCGGTGTAAACTTTATACTGGTTCGGTGTAAACTTTACACTGGTTCGGTGTAAACTTTACACCGTCTAAGGTGTTAAAGCAAATAAAAACTGTAGTATGGTATTATTGAAAAGTTATAAAGCGTTTACGCTTAATCCGTAATATATGAGAAAATGAAAGGAAAGGAATGTTACACTTTGTAATATTTTTATAAAAAAAGTAGACCACAGCCATTATAATTCACATACGGGAAAACCTGAACTAACAAACAACAAAAACTTTACTTACCAATTTTAATAAACTCCTGGTACGTTACCCGTAAGGGTACAAGAACCCACTTAATTATATTAAAATACACAACTTTAACCAGCTTCTTTTCTATTTCCATTTCGAATGGTTTGGGATACAAATTATTATAAACGGATGATATGAATTTCGTTGGAATTTACTACTTTCAATTCCTATGACTGTATTAGAGACAAGACATATTAAACCGGCAAACACCACACCACAAAAAAGAAAGACCACACTCCGTAATCCGTTAAAATTCGAGATATCCTGATCAATCCTGACCAATCCGAAAATTCCTGCTCTAGGATTGGCGCTGTAGATCACCTGTTAAGCGGTGACGTTTTTTAACTCTTATGGGAGTGGTAAACTGTCCTCCGATGTGGTGTTGTAACAATTGTTAAAACCACGTCGGTGTGTAATGTTCACCAATTCGGAGTTACGTTTTGTACACCGAAGCCAGGTGTTATATTCAACACCATTTAGAGTAATTTTTAACACTATTTTAAAGAGTAAAAAAACACCGTCCAAATTT